>PISW01011117.1:0-43390 GCA_004023785.1 Mungos mungo | reverse complement strand
TACTATTGAAGCTTGAAAAGATGTGAGTTCTTTGTGTGCAACCTTTCATTTATGCATGTGAGAGGGTTATCGTTTTTTTAATATTTTTACATTGTAGTACTTGTTTTGCTTGTTGGTGGTGTTTGCTTATTTAATACATTCTGTCAAGGACAGGAATTACATGCTGTTTTTTCTTTTTTTTTTTTTCCCTAGGGAGTGTGTCTTGGGTTTTTCCCTTATTATTTTCTTTACTTTTTTTTTCTTTCTCTTCTTTTTATGGTGGTGGGCGTGGCTATGTTTAAATGAAGTTGCTTTTACAGCACCAAAGACTTAAGCATCCATTTCCTATATAAAAGGTAGCTACTTTTCTGCATGGACCTCAAGTATACTGTAGTATAGAGGTGGAATTTAAGGAAAGATATTAAGCAGGCTGTGTTTTAGCTGATAGGCAAGTAATAAATTGTATCATGTATCTTGAATGTATCATAGATAAGCTGCTAAATAACGATTGCCACTTCAGATAGCTGTGAAATTAGGTGATTAACTAGTTGGTCCTTAACCTTTTAATTTCTGTATAAGTCTAATTACATGAAATAGAAGTGGGGGTTTTGATTTTTTACTTTGCTTTTCTGTTTGGAGTGTAATTGTAACTACTGTATTGTAAATGACAGAAAATAATTGCATATGTTAAAAAAATAAATTGTGTTATATTAAAAAAAATAAATAAAATATTAAAGTGAAAAAAAAAATAAAGAATAAAAAAATAAAAATAAAAATATATGGAAACAAATGAAAATGAAAATACAACAATCCAAAATCTCTGGTATGCAGCAAAGGCAGTCCTAAGAGGAAAGTATATTGCAATCCAGGCCAACTTCAAAAAACTAGAAAAGGCACAAATTCAAAATCTAACGGAGCACCTACTGGAACTAGAAGGGAAGCAGCAAGAGCACCCCAAACCCAGCAGAAGAAAAGAAATAATAAAGATTAGGGCAGAAATAAACAATATAGAATCCAAAAAAACAGTCGAGCGGATCAATGAAACCAAGAGTTTGTTCTTTGAAAAAATAAACAAAATTGATAAACCTCTAGCCAGGCTCCTCAGAAAGAAAAGAGAGAGCACCCAGATAGACAAAATCATGAATGAAAAAGGATCTATCACAATCAATCCCTTAGAAATACAAGCAATCATCAGAGATTACTATGAAAAATTATATGCCAACGAACTGGACAACCTAGAAGAAATGGACAAATTCCTAAATGCACATGCACTGCCAAAATTCAAACGGGAAGAGATAGAAAGCATGAACAGACCAATAACCAGTGAAGAAATCGAATCTGTTATCAAAAATCTCCCAACAAATAAGAGCCCAGGACCAGATGGCTTCCCCGGGGAATTCTACCAGACATTTAAAGCAGAGCTCATACCCATTCTTCTCAAACTATTCCAAAAAATAGAAACAGAAGGAAAACTTCCAAACTCATTCTACGAAGCCAGTATCACCTTGATACCCGAACCAGACAGAGACCCAGCCAAAAAAGAGAACTACAGACCAATATCCTTAATGAATACAGATGCAAAAATACTCAACAAGATACTGGCAAATCGAGTCCAACAGCATATAAAAAGAATTATCCATCATGATCAAGTGGGAGTCATTCCTGGGTTACAGGGCTGGTTCAATATTTGCAAATCCATCAATGTGATCCATCACATTAACAAAAGAAAGGATAAAAACTATATGATCCTGTCGATAGATGCAGAAAAAGCATTTGACAAAATACAGCACCCTTTCTTAATAAAAACCCTTGAGAAAGTCGGAATAGAAGGAACTTACCTAAACATTATAAAAGCAGTTTATGAAAAACCCACAGCCAATATCATCCTCAATGGGGAAAAACTGAGAGCTTTCCCCCTGATATCAGGGACACGACAGGGATGTCCACTCTCACCACTGTTGTTTAACATAGTGCTGGAAGTCCTAGCATCAGCAATCAGACAACAAAAGGAAATAAAAGGCATCAGAATTGGCAAAGAAGAAGTCAAACTTTCACTGTTCGCAGATGACATGATACTCTACATGGAAAACCCAATTGACTCCACCAGAAGCCTTCTAGAACTGATCAATGAATTCAGTAAAGTTGCAGGGTACAAAATCAATGTACAGAAATCAGTTGCATTCCTATATACCAATAATGAAGCAGCCGAAAGAGAAATCAAGAAACTGATCCCATTCACGATGGCACGAAAAACCATAAAATACCTAGGAGTAAACCTAAACAAGGATGTAAAAGACCTGTATGATTAAAACTATAGAAAACTTATGAAAGAGATTGAAGAAGACACCAAGAAATGGAAAAACATTCCCTGTTCATGGATTGGAAGAATAAACATTGTTAAAATGTCACTACTACCCAAAGCAATCTACACATTCAATGCAATCCCCATCAAAATTGCACAAACATTCTTCTCAAAGCTAGAACAAACTATTTTCAAATTCGTATGGAACCACAAAAGTTCCCGAATAACCAAAGTCATATTGAAGAAGAAAACCAAAACGGGAGGCATCACAATCCCAGACTTTAGCCTCTGCTACAAAGCTGTCATCATCAAGACAGTATGGTATTGACACAAAAACAGATACATAGACCAATGGAATAGAATAGAGAACCCAGAACTGGGCCCACAAATGTACGGCCAATTAATTTTTGACAAAGCAGGAAAGAGTATCTGATGGAAAAAAGACTGCCTCTTTAGCAGGTGGTGCTGGGAGAACTGGACGGCAACATGCAGAAGAATGAAAGTAGACCACTTTCTTGCACCATACACAAAAATAAACTCAAAATTGCTGAAGGACCTGAATGTGAGACAGGAAACCATCAAAACCTTCGAGAAGAAAGTAGGAAACAACTTCCTTGACCTCAACCGCAGCAATTTCCTACTCGACACATCACCAAAGGCAAGGGAAAATGAAAGCAAAACTGAACTCTTGGGACCTCATCAAGATAAAAAGCTTCTGCCCTGCAAAGGAAACAATCAAGAAAACGAATAGGCAACCGACAGAATGGGAAAAGATAGTTGCAAATAACATATCAGATAAAGAGCTAGTATCCAAAATCTACAAGGAACTCACCAAACTCCACACCCAAAAAACAAATAACCCAGTGAAGAAATGGACAGAAGACATAAACAGATACTTCTCCAAAGAGGACATCCAGATGGTCAATGGACACATGAAATGATGCTCAACATCACTCATCATCAGGGAAACACAAATCAAAACCACACTGAGATACCACCTCACACCAGTCAGAGTGGCTAAAATGAACAAATCAAGAGACTATAGATGCTGGCAAGGGTGTGGAGAGACGGGCACCCTCCTACACTGTTAGTGGGAATGTAAACTGGTGCAGCCACTCTGGAAAACAATGTGGAGGTTCCTCACGAAACTATCCATAGAACTCCCTTATGACCCAGCAATAGTACTGCTAGGGATTTACCAAAGGGATACAGAAGTGCTGATACATAGGAGCACATGTACACCCAATGTTCATAGCAGCACTGTCAACAATAGCCAAAACAGGAAAGAGCCTAAATGTCCATCACCTGATGAGTGGATCAAGAAGATGTGGTGTATATATACAATGGAGTATTACATGGCAATGAGAAAGAATGAAATCTGGCCATTTGTAGGAAAGTGGATGGACCTCGAGGGTGTCATGCTAAGCAAAATAAGTCAGGCAGAGAAGGACAGATACCATATGTTTGCATCCATAGGTCTAACAGAAGAACAGGAGAAACCTAATGGAGGACTAGGGGGAAGGGAAGAGGGAAAGAGAGTTGGGGAGAGAGAGGGATGCAAAACTTGAGAGACTATTGAATGCTGAAAATGAACTGAGGGTTGAAGGGGAAGGGGGAGGGGGCAAAAGAGGTGGTGGTCATGGAGGAGGGCACTTGTGGGGAAGAACACTGGGTGTTGTATGGAAACCAATTTGACAATAAACTATTAAAAAATAAAATAAATAAATAAATAAAAAGGGGGGACAAGAGGGACACCTGGGTGGCTCAGTCAGTTGAGCATCTAACTCTTGATTTCAGCTCAAGTCATGATCCCAGGGTCATGGATCAAGCCCAGTATTAGGCTCGGTGCTGAGCATGGAGCCTGCTTAAGATTCCCTATCTCTCTCTCAGGGAACCTTGGTGGCTCAGTTAGTTGAGCATCTAACTTCAGCTCAGATCATGATTTTGCAGTTCATGAGTTCAAGCTCCTCATCAGGCTCCCTGCTCGCAGCACAGAGCCCATGTTGGATCCTTCTCTCTGTCCCTCCCCCTCTTGTGTTCCCTCAAAAATAAATAAAAACATTCTTAAAATTTTTAAGATTCATGTGCACTCTCTCTCTCCCTCTGCTCCTACCCCCACTCTCTCGCTCTCCCAAATTTAAATAAATAAAGGAAAGAAGAGAAAGGAAGGACAAAACACTCATATTAAAGAGAACATGGGCTCTGAGGTGTTCTTTAGCATAGCTATTCCAAGGACTTTTACTGCAATTTTTTGTCACTATATATACCAGACCACAAGTCCCTTAGGGGACAGTAATGTTATATTCATCTCCGAGGCCAGCAACTTCATGGTACATGGACTGAATTGGTACGTGGTGAAATTTAAATAAATAGATGGATAGAATGGCAGTGGGCAAACTCACCCAGGGAGAATATGTAGTATGAAAAGGACAGTAGATCAAAGAGGAAACCCAGAGAAACATCAATGCTCAAATATTTTTCATTTTATTTTTAGTTGTAAAAATATTTCAATCATACAGAAAACAATACAGCAAACATCTGTGTGCTTACCACCAAGATTAACCAATAGACATATCTCTTTTAATAATTAAATGTGACAGGATTTCCAGTTGGATGTATTTGTGGGGGGAAAAAACACACACACACAAAAGTCAATGGCAGACCTGAACATGAAAGGTAAAACAGTAAGCCTTTTAGAAGATCTCAGGGAATGTTTTCATGACCTTAGAGTATAGAGCAAAGTATGGGACACAAAAAGCAAGGCACAAAAGAAGAATATGATGAATTTATAAAATTCAGTAACTATTTATCAAAAAGCTCCATGAAAGAGTGAAAAGGCAACCCACAGAGTGGGAAGAAATATTAATATATCTGACAAAGGACGCATATCCAGACCATATAAAGAACCCTTGTAAATTAACAAGAAAAAGACAACTCACCCAACAGAAAAATGGGCAGCAGACTGGCATTGAAAGAGGATACCCACATGGCCAGTAAATGCATGATGGAGTTCAACATCCAAATTAAAACCACAAAGATATACAACAGAATCGCCTCCAAAAAGGCTAAACTGCCAAAGAAAGAAAATATCAAGTGCCAAGTGTTGTCAAGGATGAGGATGGCTGCTTTGGGAAAGAGTTTCTGCTGTAGCTGAGCCTATCACACCCTGTGGACCCAACAGTTCCACTGCTAGATGTACCCAAACTGTTGAGTGCATTCATGTAGTCACCACAAGACGTGTACTAGAATATGCATTGCAGGATTGTTCATAAAAGCTGAAAATTGGACTCAGACCCCATGTCCAACAGTAACAGAGTATGTAAATAAACAGGGTTAGCCATACAGCACCATACTAATGAGAATGAATGATCTACAACCACATAGCTGGTTTTGGAGGAATCTTGCTATATTGTGCCAAGTAAAAGAGTCCACACACAAACTAAATGATTCTACTGATATATACTTATAAAATATGAAAATATTTAAAACTAATCTATTCTGTTGGAAATCAGATTAGCCCTGGGGTGCCTAGATGACTCAGTCAGTTAGGCATCCGACTCTTAATCTCGGCTCAGGTCATGAGCTGTTGGTTCGTGGGTTTGAGCCCCACATCGTGCTCTGTGCTGACAATTCGAAGCCTGCTTGGAATTCTGTCTCCCTCATTCTGCCCCTCCCCAACATGTGCATGTATGTACACACTCTCTCTCTTTCTCTCTCTCAAAATTAATAAATAATTTCTTAAAAGAAATCAGATTAGCCTTCTCAGGGTTGGGGATGGGGAAAGGGTGGGCATTTTCTGTCCAATATTACGTAAGATACAAACAATATATGGCATAGTCCCTCTTTTTAAAGAGCTTGTAATCTAGTTGCTAATCAAATTCATAGACATAGTATAATTCCTGCATGAATATTTTCATTTTATAAAATACTTTCACATATATTATTTCATGTATTCTTTGAAACATCCCTGAGAGGTAGATATTATTTTTATTATCACATTAGCGAATACTAACAGCCAACATTTTAAGTTACTCTCTTCCTCTATGAGTGTCCAGTTTTCAATTTGCTCATCATTATAAGCCTAGCTCTGATCAAGACTGTCTTCTTCATTTTCTTAATTTTTATTTCCCCTCTCATCCCAATAAGAGATTTAAATTAAAAATAATAATCCAAAAAATAATAACAGTAATAATAGTAATAATCCATGTTTTTAAAAAGGAAGTAAGAATGCTAAGCATCCAATGACAAATACTGCCCAGCAGCTGAGACAAAATGGCAAACATGCTAAATTAAGTAAGTTTATATATAAATACTTTGAGATTTTTTTTTTGCTGTTGTTCTTAGTTTTAAAGGGAAGAAAACAAAATAGACAAAGTCAGGGTCTATTTTAAAGTTGAAATTTGAAAGAAATATTACCATTACTTGATCTTAAGTGGAAAATCTGTGAGCACATGTAAATAGCCAGAACTAAAGGTGGGACTGAGAAGTCAAGTTTGGAGGAACTGAGTCCCCCAGGTATCTGGGCCAGATCTCAGAACCAAGGACCAGTCAGGGCTATGAATAAAGTCAGCTTCTGCCTTTAAAGACCAAAGACATTTCACCCTGCAAATCTATCATGAAAAAAACCAAACCACACATGTGACATTAGTATGGACTTAGAGGTTACTAGCATGTGAGTTACAAGCATGGACTGTAGTGTCCAACTACTCATGTTCAACCCCAGCTGTCCCACTTGCTAACTGCAACCTTTGGTATAGTGTGATCTTTATGTCTCTGTGCTCATTTTTCTCATCTATAAAGTGAGGATAATCATGCCTACCTCATGGGATCATTGTGAAGATTAAATTATTTATGTGTGAAATTCTCTGAACAATGTCTGAGGAGGTGGAAATTACTTAATAAAACTTTTTTTTCATTTATTGATTTTCCAAAGCCTTGAGATCTCAAGATGTGGGAGGAAAGGGGAGACAGAGTGCTACAGAGTCTTATTGGGAAGAAGGGCGACTTTCATTGAATCATAAGGAATGAGGACACAAGGGCAGTGTTTGACCATGTTCTCCTACCACTGTAGCCCATAGCCCCCAAGGGAGAAGATAAAGAAAGGCAACCCCCGGAGGTGACCCAGGCTGGGCACTGTAGTCAGTCATCTGGCTGTCACTGAGCCATTTGGAATTCTTGGCAAGGATTACTGATGCCAGAATGAGAAGTGTGCCAGCCCTGGGGTGTGTCCAAAAAGAGTGAAGCACAGCATGGAAGTTGGGCAAAGTCTGACCCAGTTGGCTTAACCCCAAAGACTCCCTCAGTACCCTTCTCCTCTCCTCTTCTCTCACTCCATACATAGCTGCTAATGTAACATCCTGCAGGCCACATTTTGAATGTTGTCCTCTGATTCAGCAAACTTCATGGGTCCCTATTATTCTGAAAAACTCATAGAGTCAAATCCACCATCACATTTTGTCATTTAATGAATAAAAGGATACAAAGAGCAGAGAGGAGGCAAGGAAAAGTTTATATACAAGGGAACAATGGGCAGTAGTAGAATGGGTGAAGCGCTCAGGGACAAAATACTAACTTGACAGTGTCTACCTGGGTCCCTTCTTAGCTTTGAGCCTCCCAGCAGATGAGAGTATTTTAGGAGAGAGGAGCGATTATAGAGAGGTGTGGCTAAAGGCAGGGGAAATTCCTGCAGTCCTGCATCAGGGCCTGGTCTCAGAATTTGATGCAGGAACTCTGGTCACTGTTGGTGGTGATCCGCACAATCCTAGCCGAGGAGGAGGATCAACTGCTCAGTCTGGGACTCTGATCCATGGAGATACTTGTGCTTCTGGACTGGAGGCCCTTCCCCACATTTGTGGACTCACTGTCTCCTTGGATGCCCTGGCCACCTCTGTTTCCCCAAATGCCATCATTGTTGTTGCTGCTGCTGCTTCAATACTAATATTCTTGCTGCTGGTTGTGTGGGTGACCACAACTGCAAAGAAAGAGGGGGAGAGGGAGCTGTTCAGTGTCATCTGTCTAAATGTCCATTGTGTGCATTCCTGTCTTTGGAATGAGTGACGGAAAAGATCCAAAAAAAGGAGATCGCCTTCCTATGGTACAGAGTTCTTTGTCTGCAGGGGAATCAAGGACATACACTGGAGAGGACATTAGATAAGTCCTACCCAAATATGACTCTCCCTTTGCCCCTCCTTTTCTTTTACTCTTAGAATCAAGCTGTAGAAAAGACAATTTGCAGGTAGGCGAGCTGAAGCAAAGCCACAAGAAATCATCTCAAACAATAGAAACGGAGTGTGTAAGATACTCACAGATCTACACTGGGCTCTGACACTCTTGAGATATCCTGTTTGGGAAAACAAAATAAATATCGTGGAAACATCATGGTGGTTCCTCTCAGCATCTCTGTTCAGAATTATCCCCTGGGATACCAGAGTACAATAATATGAACTGCAGCATCAGGGATTGAAGTTAGACATGAGAAGGGCTTCACTGGGATTCTAGGATGGGGATGCAGAGAACAGAGATATAATGTGTCTCTGGATACTTGACTCTGCCATCACCTAGCCTTGATTCCCTCACTGACAAACCTGGAATAATATACTTCTTCATCATTTTGTTGAAGAAAGTAAATTAAGCCATGGAGAATGTCTAGTACAGTGCTTGGCTTATACCAAAAGTGACAAAGCTTTTATCTGTGCCAGAGATGAAGAGGCAAAGAAGAGAGACTGATGCAGAGATAAGTGGAAACCAGTTTGGAGAAGAGGAAGAGCAGGCAACCAGGACCACCTAATACCCATCTTATATTCTCCACTATACCAGGATTGGCTGACACTGGCCTTTGGGGAGCACCATATGCCTGTTGGAAAGCACTAACTATTCAGCATAAAGTTGATGTTGTCCCTGAGCCCAAAGGGGCAGTACTAGGCAGTATAATTCAGTTAATCAAGCATTTGTTGAGACCCTCCTTTGTTCCCTGCTACTGTGTCTAACCAAGGAGCATACAATACTTTGAAAACTGATTCTCAAGTTGTCCTCTTTGTCTTAGTCATAGTTCCCACACACCTGCACTCCTCACCAACCAGAATCTTCTGGTAGGTGGTGATCTCCACATCCAATGCCAATTTGACATTCATCAGCTCCTGGTAGTCATTTAGGAAATAAGCCAAGTTCTTCTGGGCCTGCTGCAGGGCATCTTTGAGCTCTGCCAACTTGGCCTGGGCATCTTTGAAGGTCCATTCACCCTGCTGCTCAGTATCATCCATTGTTGCCTGTAGGTTGGTATTCTGAAATGGAAGGAGAAAAAAGAGAAGGACTGAATTTTTTAAACCACCTGGGCACATTGCAGGTGAGCATAGGTCTCCCTCCAACTGTCTTAATTAAAACTTCTAACCGTGTGCTGTGTTGTTAACCATGCTACCTTCTTCTGCCCATATCATTCATATCCATGTAGTTACACTATGCTAGGAAATTCCAATGATGGTTTGAATCCTTACCCAGATATATTGGTGACCTGTTTCCCAATCTCTTAAATCTCATACTTCATGGTATGAGACCCCAGAAACTCAACCCCACATATTACAGGAAGTCTGGGACTACATCCAATGAAATGAGGGAAGACCATTCTATCTTGAAGATAATGGGTGGGAATAAAGGTAACATACATGAAGCCATAGCTCTTTATGGTATTTCCTGTAGGTTCCAATGAGGACCTGAAAGGCTTTCCAGCCTGCTAGGTTCAGATGCCCCACCAGCATCCGAGCTGCAATCCTAGGCTTTGAAGAGCCACACCAACCTGCTTCTTGGCACTCTCAATCTTTGCCCACAGCCTCTGGACCATCCTATTGAGCTCTACAGTCTCATTCTTGGTGTTCCTCAAGTCATCACCATACCTGCTGGCTGTAATCTGCAGCTCCCTAAGCTGGAAGCTGTAGAGCAGATAGGGAGAGATTATCCCTAACCCTTAAATACATGTGTGTTAAAAGGAGAATAGGGGGAGCCTAGGAGGCTCAGTCAGTTGAGCATCTGACTCTTAATTTTGGTTCAGGTCATGATCCCAGGGTTATAAGATTGAGGCCTATATGGGGCTCCACATTAAGAATGGAATTTACTTAAGATTCTCTCTCTCTCTCTCTCTCTCTCTCTCTCTCTCTCTCTCTCTCTCTCTCTCTCTCTTTCTCTCCCTCCCTCCCTCCCCCACCTCCCTCCCTCTGCCACTTTCCTTCCACCTAAAATGAAAAATAAAATAAATGAGAATGGAAGTGCAGTTAGTTCAGAAAGTTCTAACATTGCATGGAAGTCCAGCAGGCATTTAGAATGAAAAGTATTGCTTAACTAAAAATCACAGCTGCTCCTAAAGATATCATGTAGTAGAGTGAAAAACACTTCAAATTATGGATTTTTGATACATATTTCAGGGGATTTCCCACTGAAAAAAATGTGCATTATCTGAGATGGGGCAAGGAGGGGCTGGACGTGAAGGAACAGGAGATCTGGGTGAGTCTAGACTGATGCAGTGACCCTTATTTACCTTGACCTGGTACACATTCTTAGCCTTGGCCTTGCTTCTCTGGGTGATCTCCTCATACTGGGCCTTGACCTCCATGATGATGCTGTCCAGGTCCAGATGCCAGTTGTTGTCCATGGGCAGGATGACAGACATATCACTGCATTCTGACAGCACCTGGTTGTACTCGTACATGCCCACAGGAGCACACCATTGCACAGTGTCATCATCTCTCTGGGGTCCTGCCCTAAACCTTCCATGCACTGGCTCAGGAATGTTGTGGAAATCTAGAAAACTAAATCTTACTGAAAGGAAAGGAAGGGGACAAAACAGAGATCCAGAAACCAGGCAGCAAAAAACTTCCCAGCTGGTATGAGGTATTTCCCTTACTCTCCCAAGGATTTCCCTTGGGAATATATGTACATGGAGATTCTAAAGACATGGGCTGCAGATTCTGAAAGCCTGGGGCCATGGTAAGGAGAACATAAGCATTATTATTAAGGAGGTATAAAATTGGAAAAATGAAAAAGAAATAGGGATAAATATGGGAAGATTTTGCAAATGTTTGTTGCCAAATGGATTTCACAAAGGAAGCTGAATCCCCAGAATCAAGCAAGATTTGACACCCCATGTTGTGGCTTCCACCCTAGAGGAAAGTACAGAGGTTCTTATGGCTTCAAAAAGGGCTCTCAGGAAGTTGACTTTGCTGGTAGAATCTCTATTTTTATTTCCAAGTCCACTTTGGTCACACAGGAAGTATCCACATCCTGAAAGTAAAAAACAGAGAACCAACCTTCTTAGCTTCAATATTACTACCATTCATTACCATTGCATTTAATAATATTCATACTGGGGCACCTAGGTGACTCAGTTGGTTAAGCCTGTGACTTCAGTTCAGGTCATGATCTCATGGTTTGTGGGTTCCAGCCGTGCTTTGGGCTTTGTGCTGACAGCTCAGAGCCTGAAGCATTCTTTGGTTTCTGTGTCTCCCTCGCTCTCTGCCCCTCCCCCACTTGTGCTCACTTGTGCTGGCTCACTCTCTCTCTCTCTCAAAAATAAATCAATAAACATGTAAAAGAAAAAGAATATGATATCATGTTTACATGGTTGTGGGAGCAAAAATCACTTAAGCCAGACATTACACTTGCAGTAGAGAGTTTTCACAATTGAGTTCAGTGTTAGAAAAGATCTTTATTATTGATTTTTGTAGTTATTAATAGTTGGCAATAAACTGTAATATGTAAGGACTGGCTCAAAGCAATTTTGCAACTGATGAGCCAAACACACTTGAGAGATATCTTAGCTACAGAAAGAAAACCCTCAGGGCATAGGTTTTGACTCAAGGTAGGCACTGTCCTAGGTTCTGGCCATCAACAACAGGAAAACACTTGGAATCCTGCTTGGAGCAAAGTATTATCCAGTTTCATCCCTGGGAAGACGCCACCATTCCCTCTTCCCTCGTGCCATCTCCTCCCTGTGCTGTGTTGTTCTTTCCCACTGGCCTGCTCACCTTCTTCATAAAACTCAGCCTCTGAGCCCTTGTTAAGCTCATCCACATACCTATAACAAAGGAGGGAGGTCATGCTCAAGGGTGGCTGAACCAAGGGTGTGTGCACATGTGTCCAGGGAAAGGTATTTATTCCAGGATCTAGTGTATAACCTGGGGCAGGGCTGCAGGTGACTATTCCCTGGATAAAACCAGGCTAAAGCCAGTTGAGTGGCATGCTTTATCATGATGGTAAGGTCTTTAAGGGCACATTGGCACCCTGTTTCTAACACTACAAGGTATTGGAAATAGGAGGAGATAAAACATGTGGTGGAATTGGCACATAATCCCTGGTGTTCTTGGACAGCACATTCATAGAGGTCTTTGGATTCTCCACTACATGGAGTCAGTCTTGTTCTCATGAGCCAAGACCCTTGGTCACTCCCAAGGCCACCTTCCACCTGCCCCTGAAGCTTCTATCTGTTCTCTTCTCCATCTATGTCCTACTTCCCCTTGAATCTCCCTCATCACCCAGGACAAACACATTCTCTAACTGGTCCTCACACTTGGCAGTACGTTGGAATCATCTGGGGCTCCATAAAAGCGACCAGTGCCTGGCTCCCATTCCCAGAAATTCTGATTCAATGAGTCATGAGTGCAACCTAGAAATTCAGAATTTATAAAGCTCCCAAAGTGATTCTGGTAAACAACAAAGGATGAGATCCACTCTTGTTAACACTAGAGTGCCTGACATCTTCCTCTGTCTAAAGGAGCTCCCTAGATGCCCATGCTGTGACATACACCTCATTTTCCTTCACACCAACACAAATATCAAAAGAGAGCAGATCTTCCTTTAATCTGACCCCCATCCTGACACCTCATCTTGTGGCCTCCAGACTCAGGTCCTTGAGGACATGCACCAACAATTTCCCAGCTGGAAAGCCTCCACACTTCCTGACTTTCACCACAATCACCTAGACTTCACTCACTTCCTCTTGTATTCCTCCATGAGTGTCTGCATCATGCTCAGCTCTCCATCCAGCTGATGCTGCTCACCCAGCCTGTCCAGGTGGGCCCATAGGCAGCTGGTGTAGGACTCAAAGAAGGGCTGCAGGTCATTGGCACTGGCCTTGGAGGTAGCCAACTGCTCCTGCAGGAGGCACCACTTGGTCTCCAGCACCCTGCTCTGCTGCTCCAGGAACCCCACCTGAGGAGAGGTCATGGCCTGCCTGGCCTTCTGCTCATGAGCAGACCAACAGCCCCAACCCAGACCTCGTGTTCCCAGACCCTGCCCCACCATGGGCCCTCACCTTGTTGATGAATGAAGAAAACTTGTCATTGAGCATCTTGATTTGCTCCATCTCTTGGGTCTTCACCTCCCTGATCTGAGGGTCAATTCCCATGTTCAGGGACTAAAGGAGGCTCTGGGTGATGATCACCTCCTGAATGCTGATGGGAAAGCCCCCTGAACTCCCAAGGCCTCCAGATCTACCAGGAATACCTCCAAAACCACATCTATCTCCATTGCCTCTTTTTCTAGCCCCACACAGGCTCCCTCCAGAGGCACCTGAGTAACCCCATGCTGGACTCCCAGCCTGGGCGGCACATCTGGCCACACTAAGTGAGACCTTCTTGCTCCTCCCAAGGCTGTACATTTTCTAGCTGCCAAAGGTGTCCCCTATCATGTCACAGGCTGTGGAGGCACTGCCTCCCCCAGAGCATGAGGTTGACTGGGACCTAGTGGGGCTGAGAGAGTTCTGGCTGGATGCCATGACAGCAGAGCAACCCCTTGAGCCTTTGGTGGGCTGGGGCAGCCTGCTGGATTGCTAGTTCATCATTTTCTCTGGGCACAGGAAGATGTCCTGGTTCATAAGCCTCTGAGGAAAGGACACCTTCTGACACAGAGAAGTAGGTGGCCCCTTTTATAAGTCCCAGTGAACTGGTTCATTAACTGGATGATTTCCAAGGTTTCTTTCTCTGGCTACAGCTAATCCCCACCCCAATTTCCTTTGCTGTAATCCCAGAGTCTCCATTTCAAGTCTTTCCTGTAATTAGCCTTGTATAGACTTTACATACTACTGAACCAGGGCCCTCCCTTAATGAATGAGCTTGGCTCCTGACAGGCATGGCCCAGTCCCAGGGCCCCGGGCATCAGCTTCTCAGGAGGCAGCAGGTTCAATTAGGTGACTCTGTGACTTTTTCATTCCCCTAAAACCCTGGGTGTCCACTGATGTCGCTAAGCCTTCTGCCTCCCAGAATGAACACTACACCGGAGTCTGGGAAGAGTTTGGGAAAACAGAGTGGAAAGTGGGCTCCCTCCTAACTGTAGTGCCTACAAATCTCACAGTGTGTCCCCATGGAATTCACTAGAGAGCCTGTTGACAGGGATGAGAATGTTCCAGACTGACACAAAGGCCTGAGTGGACTCAATACCAAAGACATTCATCTGAGCATTATTAGCATTGTTCACTATTGGGGTGACCAAGAGATCTCTAATGTCCCTTCTGTCTCTCTTTGGCTCCCTGCGTGGTTTTATTGCTCCTATTCAACTCATTGCCCTGGCAGCCTCCACATCCCCTATTTCACTCCCACACCAGGTTTCTTCCCCTTTCAAACATGCCTCCTAGGTTCCCTTTCCAAGAAGCCTCCCTCTTTCAGGGTCCTGTGTGTTCTGCTGCCTGCATTCCCTTTCTTCCTCTTCCCTGCATGAAGGCTGCAGCCCTGCCCCCGCTCCCTCAACAATAGACACCATGAAGTGGAGGGGGGTGGTCTTATCTCTCTGGTCCAACAGTGTCCCCATCGCCCAGCACAGTGCCTGGCCCATGGTGGACTCAAAAGTTTTGTAGAATGAATTGCTGCCCAGCTTTTCCTGCTTCTGGTACTGCCCCTCTACATGGGTCCCTGTGGGTGTCCCACCTCCATTGTCACACTGGACAAGAAAGCCTTTTTGCTTAGGACATTTCTCCCACTCGTATTGTCTCTTACCCCAAGCTCAGGACCAAGCCCTGCACATGTGAGCTCAGGATAGGGTTTTAAGACAAAGATTGGTAAATTAGCCTTCATTTGTGTGGATGGTTTCCCTCTCTGCTAAAAATGACACCTGTGTATCAAATCCATTTTAAGTTCACAGGAAATGCAACCAGATAACCCATAGGTGGGAGGAGGGACCTGACTCATCAGAAGGCCTTAAACCTCCCTTGAACTCTCACATTCTCTTACTCTCATAAGCCCCCTCAATCTTACCTTGGATGATTGTTGTGGCAAGCTGACTACCTTAGGATCCTAGGAGAGAGGCTGCATTGTCCTCAAAATAAAAAAATAAAAAAAAAAAAAGGTGATTTCATTAAGAACTCCAGACTTGGAGTAATAGCAACAGCCACCTTAACTACAAGGAGAGATCAGAATCTGGTGGTTTCTGATGAACCTGAGCCAAGAAAAAGGACCCCTCTACAGTGGGAGGGATGCCAGAAGGCCTTCCCAACAGAGAGGTTAGGAGAGCTGCAGCACTCGAGGCTGCTGTGGCATCTCCTCTGTAAGGAAAGGAAATCATGATTGGGTGTCAGACATGGACCTACTGCCATCTGACCCTGTGTGAGAGACCTGAGTACCTTCTAGTTGCATGTAGTGGAAGGAAAGAAGGGAAGAAGTCAGACCAGCTCAGGTGTACTCGAGTTTACAGAGTTCTTCTTGCCTCCAGTAAGAGCTGACACTGGGCTTGGAATACACCTTTGCTCACACCTCAGCATCTGCATGGACCTAACACCATGCCTTGCCTCTATAGACAGCACCATGGGAATAGCTCACAGCATGGCAAGTCAGCTCTCAAAGATTTGTGGGAAATGTACTCATTGCAAGGCACACAAGACAGCATGAGAGCTACAGTTTAAGTGAAAACAGGTCTATTCAAGCATTTATTGAGCAACTTTTAGGTCATAGAACAAGAAGTTCAGAGGAAAAAGGAGATGTGTTCTATATATGTAGGAAGCAAACAGTCTGACACTCTTACCCAGAACATGAGACAAGCACAGATGGAACCAGTTATAGCCACGTGTGTATTGCAGTTATAGGAGGGGATGGAAATGGAATCTGTGGAGGGAAGCTAGCCATGGAAGGTTTCCCAGAAGAGACATCATGAGCCAATTTGATAAAGAAGACACACAGCATCCAACGTTGGGATGAAGAGACTTGCAGGCACCAGTCTGTGCAGCAAACATCACAGCTTTATTTGAAACAGGATCATCAGAAGCTACTTAAGGCAACAGAAGGGAGCATGTCATATACACAGATGCCGGGGGGTGGGGGGTAGCGTGTACCAGCATGAGCCATGGCGTGGGAAGAAATTATGCTGGTCATGGCAACCTGGAAAACTGTGGTGGGTCATGAAATTGGACATGGTTCACTTCTCCCCCAAAGATCCACCCAGAACCTCTAGTCTCTCCTTGCTCCCATCCTACTCCTACATCACTGCCAACATGATCTTATGCAAATACCACCTGTCACTCTTCCACCCAGAAAGTGACTAGGCTTCCTGTTCTCGAAGAATTAGCTTCTCTCTTGACCTCTAATGCCCTTCCTCCTCTGCTCCTTATTCTTTCCTCCTTCCCCAGTGCCCCCCTTTAATATTAAGGCCTTACCACTCTATTCAAGTCAATCTTCTTGCTATCGTTTGGTAGAAGTTGTATCAAACCACCTCTGAGGTTTCTTCCACCCCTGGGATTCTGGGATGCTATGAAGCTCCCCACTTTCCCTCACCATCATCCTTGGAGAGTTTTGTCTCTGAGAGTGTGACCCACCCTGCATCCTGACGCAGGAATTCCTTGATATTCTCAATTACACTCATCTTCTTCCACCTCCACCTCAGCCACCCACTCAGGGCCGTGCCCTGGATCATCACAAAGAAATATTCCCTCTTGGAAGCTTAAATCCCAAATCCCACTCTCTGGCCATACTCTTTCATCCCTCAGTTTAGTCCCATCTACCTTCCACCACACCTGCTCTTCAATGTAAATACTACCACTGTCTTCATCCCTTCATTTTCTCCTAGCCTATTAGCCCTCTCGTGGCCTTTTTTTCTGTTCTTCCCAATCTAAGCATTATTCGTTAATTCAACAAATACTTTTTTAGCATCTATTATGTGCCAGGCACTAACCAGGTGGTAAGGAATGGTGGACAAAATTAATACTGTCTCATCCCTCACGAAACAGTCTACTGACCATCTGAACAACCTTCTCACCAGTATCATCCATTTCCTTATTCTGGTGTCTTCCACCAGCCGCCTAGCGAAGTCCCATGTCTAGGAAAAGGCTACAACCTTCCTTTCTCCTCCTATCACAAAAGCTGAACACTGCTGGGGGAATCACACAAGCATGTAATCTGGGACACAACAGAGTCCTGCTCTCCACTTCATCTGGGTGTTCAATCCCTCTCTTGTCCTGTCATCTTCTCATTCATGCCCTTGACCTTTGTCTCAAAATTCCACCACTCTCCTCCAGCCCCTTTTCAGTCCCCACTTCCTGTTCAAAGAAGATGACCTGGCTTCCTACCTCCTTGAGAAAATTCAGGTTGTCAGAAATGATCTCCTTTTAGCATCCCTTCCACGCCTTCACTCTTAGCCTCCACACACACCTTATTTTTATTCTTCTTGTACAGGGTTATAAGACAGCCTCCCTACCCACCTTGTCTAGTTTTTTACTGTTACCCTTTTTCCCACCGTGTCCTCAATCTCTCTTCTATCCCTGAGTCTTTCCCATCCTTAAAGTTCTATCTGGACCTCATGATACCTTCTTGCTATTATCCTGTCTGTGTCTTCCTCTTCTCAACTAAAGGTCTCAAAGAGTAATCCAAATTCACATTATCTATTTCCCTATCACCGGTCAACTCCTAAACCTATGAAACCTTGTTCTGTACATAATCACCATATTATGGGTACCACACTCCTGAAAGTACATTGCTTGCTGGCTTCTTAAACACCAAATGCAGTAGAAATCCTTAGGCCCTCATCTTCCCAAAGATCTCTCTGCTATAGTTGAAACATGGTAGTAGCATGTTACCACACATAAACCATTGTTTTCAGTATCACTTAACTAACTTGCACATATTTTTTTGAATCTCTCATTCCTTAAAGGGCTATAATCCACAAAAATAAGTTCCAGTCTTTGTTCTCACGTAACTTGGCAATTTTTTTTAGATGTTTAGATGAGTGGATAGCTCCAATTTATCAGGAATATGGACAAAGCATTCCTTCTTGAAGAGAGCACATACCCATCCTTTGCAGTTTGAAGTGAATCTAAAGCCCTAAAGTTCTGTGGGACCCTGGGTCACTCGTGAGCAGGTTAAAGGAAGTGGTGGTATTATTACTGTGTTGTTTTAGAAAGTGCCAACTCTAGATGTAATGGTATAGAGGTAGGCCAACTACAGAGACTATAGACCAATGAATCAACAAGGAATTAGAGATATTTCCCCTCCTCCCCAGATCTCAGAGCTTAGACACAAAACCACCTGGGTTGCCATGCACATTTATGTGAGTTGTATCCTGCACAAGAGTGTGAAAAGAGCCAAAATCTAGCTCATACTCTGGTAATCAACCTGTGTGCAGTGTTATGGGCTGTGTCCATCTGGAGCACAGGCTTCTTGTACTTTACACAAAGTGGTGTCCTCTGCCAAGCTTGAGGAGCTGTGTCTGCACAGAGTGGACACTTGTTTCTAATTCACACAGAGACCAGACAGGCCAAAGAGTTTGGAATACCAGAGTTGGACATAATGAGTCTTGGGACAAAAAGAATCCACTACAGAAAATCTTTTCTTCCCACTTCTTGTATCCCACTGGCATTTGGATCAGTCAAGCTGTGTTGTAGTAAAACTGCCTGAGTTCAAATTCTGACTCTTCAGCTCCTAATTACATGATCTTCTGTAAGTTGCTTAATTAACATGCTGTGCCTTGGCTTCCCTCAATAAGATAAAAATAACAATATGATCTAATTCATAGTATGGTTGTAAGAATTATTTTAGAACAGGCCCTGGTGCTTAACAAGCACTCAGTACACATTAGCTCTTAGCTAATAGTGTCATCCTATGTATAGTGACAAAATATCATCTCTTGCATATCAACCAAACAACATAACTGCCTATTACCAGGGTCCTCATCAGGGGTGTGTGTGTGTGTGTGTCTGTGTGTGTGTCTGTGTGTGTCTATGTGTTTGCATGTTGGGGGGGGGGTAGGAGTTTCCCTGTTGCTGTTTAGCATGTTAAAAGAAAACCACTGTCCCAAAACAGAAGCATTTAGGACAAGTCAGCAAACCAAGACTTAATACCTAAACTAACTGCACTTTTAGACCCCCTAGAAAGGTAACCTTTAACTAGTCATGCAGAATTTTCTAATCAATACTAGGAAATTTACTGATAAATCTCTTCCACTCCTCTTAAAAAGGCTACTTTGTCTGAACAATAACTCTTTGCTAATAAATTCCTTTCTCCTTTTTTTATGCCCTCTCTCTGCCTTTAAAATCCTTTTGTTTAGTTCAGTGGAGCTCCTTCATACTTGTTAGGATGAGACCCAATTCTTGAATAATTTAATAAAGCCAATTATAAAGGCGCCTGGGTAGCTCTGTTGGCTGAGCATCCAGTTCTTGATATTGGCTCAGGTTGTGATCGCACCATTGTGAGATTGAGCCCCATGTCAGCTCCATGCTGAACATGGACCCTGCTTGATTCTCTCTCTCTCTCTCTCTCTCTCTCTCTCTCTCTCTCTCTCTCTCTCCCCCTCCCCCACTCCCTGGCTCTCTCTCTCTCTCTTTCTCTCTCTCTCTCTCTCTCTCAAAATAAATAAATAAATTTTTAAAGCAAATTAGACCTTCACATTTACTCAATTGAATTTTGTTTTTCAACAAGTGCTTCTCTTTCAAAAAGGAGGCATCTGGGTGTAGGTAAGTATATGTCTGTGTGTATGTGTGTGTGTGATGGATGAGGCAGGAGTTACAGTCAGAAAACTCAGATACATCAGCCATGTACAGATGCAGAAATTGGGTAGACCCATTCAACCGTATATTGAAATTTATATTTAATTCTAACTGAACAACAATAATTATGCAAAACTTATAATAACTGTTAGAAATGCCTCAAGTCCCAGATTTTCTTTGTATTTCCATCACAAAGATTATTGTTGGACAGCTAAGACCCTGCATCTTAATTACCAGTTTCTCAGGGGGAAAGGTGCATGAAATAAATTTATGAGCATTCAAATGTGGACTGTGTAGGCCTTACTGCATCTCTAATAAGGCAGAACCTGGCTTGAAACAACCAAAAGACTAGTCTAAACAGTAGCATGAGAGAGGACCTCTAATGCACATGTTTGCTAATTGCTCTCCCCAGGTACCAGTAAAGGGTAGACTGGGGCAAGTTATCCCCAGTAACCTGGAGGCAGGGGAAATGCTTAGGAGCTTATCTCTGTCAGCCAGGGATCAGCTAATAAAAGTCATGACTTCTGAGCTTGGCCAGAGTGGAGTCCTCAGAAACGCAACCAGGGGGAGAAAAAAAAAAATCCAGAATGGACAAACAAGGCAGGAGGTGGGCTGGGGAGACACATTAATCCCTGCCCCAGCCACAGCTGAGCTTTTATGAATATGCTGGCCAAGGTTTACAAGTAATCAGACAGCAGCAAGCCAGGGAAGCTAGAGAAGCCCATTCGCCTCCGAATCCCTGAAGAACTTTGAAATGAATTCTTTGGTAGAAAGCATGGGCTGCCTACTGCCCCTGGTTCTTCATCTCCAGGGTCTTCAAGGATCTCGGGGTCTTCTCCACTCTCCTCAGGGAAACTAGCTCTTACTGGAAGAGAGTATCCTTCAAACCCCAGTGAAGCAGCCATCTAGCTGCTCCCTCGGCCCTTGTCTCAGATCAGATTCCCAGCAGACAGACTCTCAGATGGAGACTGTAACCAATGCTATAAGGGAGTGAATAAGCAGGGTTGGGGGTAGAGGGCCATCCACAACAGACCTCTCATCCCTGCAGGGCTGACCCTGCTTGTTTCTCTCTTAGCCTCCCCACCCCCACTCCATCATCTCATCTACCACTACAGACATGATTTTGGAGGTGGCTCCTTCACACTTGAAACTTGGCCTCGCATTCCCATCATCCTGTTAGCCCCTCTGGCCTCCCTCCGCCTAGGCCAGGTTCTGTCTTCCTCACCCCACTTCCCCCACAGGGCACTTATACTGGTCCAATTATGATTGTTTCCCAGATTCTGGCCTCCTGAGTGGTTCAAGTGCTGTTGGAATCCTTGCCTCGGACAAGTAGATCAATAAGAAAACCAAAATGACTATTCAAAGAGAAAATGGACTGCACAAATAAAGAGAATGCACAGAAAATGAAAATTAAATAGCTAATAAATGTATTCATAATGTTCAATCTTATTAACAAAGAAATGAAAATCAAATCAAGAAAATTGTCAAAAACTAAAAAGGATACTGCAGTATTCATACAACTGGAGAAACAGAAAGTCTTATGCATTACCTGTAAAAGTACCAGTTGGCATACTCTTTCTGAACAGTAGTTTGACAATGTAAATCAAAATTTTAAAGTGGCCTAGCAATTCCACATCTAGGAAGTTAGGGAATGAATCTTAAAGAATGAATCGTAAAGAATGAACAGGACAAGTGTTCAGAGACACATGTGTTCATTGCAGCAATGTTTATTATTGTGGAAAAAGTAGATGTAACATCTGAAACAAAATGTGCTATATCCACATAATGGAAATTGTGCAGTCATTAAGAATGATAACCTCAGCCACTGTGACAGGAGGCAGGGCGTGGCTCCTGGAAGTCATTCATGGGGGCCCTGTGCAGAGTGGCTGGGCAGGGCAGGGAGGCCTCTGGACCGGAGCACAGGCACAGACTCACTGGCCCCAGACTCCAGGGAGGCTCGCCAGCCACTAGCCAGGGTGGAATGGAGGCTGCAGAAGTCTTGGAGGAAGAGAGCTTTGCACTGTCCATCTCTTTCGCCTCTGAAGCTGAATTTGATGCTGTGGTTGGATCTACTGAGGCCATTGTCATGGATGCAGAGCTCCAAGTACTGCAGAAAAATTTCATGGACAAATACTACCAGGAGTTTGAAGACACAGAAGGGGATAAACTCACCTACACACCCATTTTTAATAAATGCCTCTCTTTGGTAGAAAAGTATATTGAAGAACAGCCGCTGACACAGATTCCTGGATTCAACATGGCTGCTTTCACAGCAACATTAAAGCACCATAAAGATGAGGTGACGTGCTTCTCACATTTACAGACTTTCTGGCATTTAAACAGCTGTTTCTGAACTATAGAGCAGAAAAAGAAGGCCAAGGGCTGGACTTAAGCAGCAGCTTAGTAGTGACATCCTTGTGCAAATCCTCTTCGGTGGCAGCTTCCCAGAAAAACCCTTACCACTAGCTCCCACCTGCAGGCACTGGTGGCCTATTGGGCCAGGAGAGGCTTCTGCTCCTGATGATTGGAGACTACATCCTGGAAACACTGGCTCTGTTCTGCAACTGTTTATTAATGTTGGGTATTGATGGGTCAAAAAGATAATTACCTGATGCTCCCAGGACTTCTCCTTTTCCTGAAACACTTTCATCTATTCAATAACTCCTAGTACTCCTGCCAAAGTAGACACCTCTCTCAGGTGCTTCTGAGAGTCAGACTGCCCGGGGATAAGACTATGTCAAGCATTCATCTGGAAGGTCCCTTTCCCCAGAATATGTGTTCCTGTAACAACGAAGTGGAACAACCATCACAAACCCTCCCTTTTGGAAATACCACAGGCAGGTTTTGCATAAATCTCCCCCTGCTCACAGCTCTTTCACTTGATTGAGAATTTCAGTCCTTCAAACCCAATGACCCACCTGTGTGGAGTTTTTTACTATTTAGGAATGCTTATCTGTGGTGTTAAAACAGCTGGCCCTGTCTTCAGATTCCTGAAACTCCTTTTTTCAGCCCACCATCACGGAAAATTAGAACTAGTCTTGGCTATGGGAATAAACTAAAAAATGAGTCTTTTACCCAAAAGATTCATACGCATATCAACTCCTAGTCTTGAGTTTACAGTTCCTTTATCACTATCTTCTTCTAGTCCTGATGGAGTCCTACTGTTGCAAAAGAAGCCTTTTTTTAAAAAATAAGAATCATTTTTGAAAAAATATTTTTTATAGATGAATACTCAGACTAATCTGGTAGACTTAGTCTTAGAATTTCTTTGATTATCCAGTTAAAAATCTAAGTTTTAAACAGTTGTAATTTTTACTCTTATTTATTGACTTTGAGAGAGAAGAAGAGAGACTTGGGAGGGGCAGAGAGAGAGGAAGAAAGAGAGAATCCCAAGCAGGTACTGCACTGCCAGCGCAGAGCCTGATGAGGGGTTCAAACTCATGAGCTGTGAGATCATGACCTGAGCCAAAACCAAGACTTGGACATTTAACCAACTGAGCCACCCAGGCACCCCTAAATAGTTGTACTTTTTAGTTGTTAGTGCTATGAAAGTAAAAATACTTTCTTCATTGGAGTTACTATTTTACTGAATGCCAATGAATATATATACTGTATAGTAGAAATAGACTAAAGTTATCCTTTTCTTATTGCATATTAAGTATTTATGCAGATTTGCTTAAAATCCTTTCTTCATAAGTCAGTTTGTTAGGTTTTGGGTTGGGGTAAGGATGAGTTTGGTAAAGACATGATTCTCCAAGCTCTGCCCTTCCGGCTCACTTCTTCTCCCCACCAAAGTCGTATTCATTGGTCTAATTCAGCCTGAATAGGAAGGGATAGCAAAGAGCTTTAATAACCTCTGTCTGGCTTAGATTAGTAAAATGTTTGGTAGAATATAGTAATTAAATTAAATAGTAATTAAATAGTAATTTAATTTCCAAAGTGTACTTTTGGGGGTTTTAAGTAAAAATAAGAATCTGCACTGAAAAAGAAAATAAGGATCTCCATCTATGTTGGTTGTTATGGTAAGATATTATTTGGTAAGTTTCTTCCCAGCTAGACTTTAAACCCTATGAGAGCAGAGACTATATGTATTTTCCACTGTATTCCTGAGCCTGGCACGGTGTCTGAAAAATGATAGGATCTCACTCTAGTTGTTGAATGACTAAATGGATGAATTTCACAATAGATTAAGTGAAAAAAATCAGGTTATAAAGCAATATGTATTTTAAGGCCTTATTCTGTAAAAGATAATATATTACATGTACCTATCTATATGTATGTGTGTGTGTGCATGCACATGCACACACATAGGAGAATGTCACAGGATGGTGGAATGATAGATGACCTTTCTTTATTTTTTACTTCGCTAAATTTTATGCTTTTTTGCTACAAGTGTGTGTCATTTTTGTAATCTAGAGGAAGACCTTTAGAAGAGGAGGAAAAGAGTCGGGGATAAAGAATAAAAGATAAAGATAGAGAATAAAGAAACAGTTGTCTCCAGGTAACAGATTGTTTAATCCTAAAGACGTAACTGGTAGGATTTCGAGCTTCAATTTGGAAAGGCTCCTGTAACCTCTCTGCCCATTCCATAAAGATAAATACTACCTACTCTGCATACCCTGGCTGCCTTTGGATGCAAAGAGCTGCCCCAGCTCTATCTTCACATGAGAGATGAGTCTGAAGGATTCTTCATGGCTCAGAAATCTCAGAATTGCCAGCTTACCATATTAGAGATATTCCATCCTCTCCAGCCCCTAGCCTGGTCTCAGACATGGTGCCCTCACCTTGGAAGCTTCCCTGATTCACTGGCACATGGTTTAGTCCCAGCCTGTGTCAGGAACATGAAACATGATGCTAGCCCTAGAATTCTCCTAGGCTTTGGTCTGGACGTCTGCCCTGTAACCCTGCCCTTTCTCCATGTTGCCCAGACTCTCCTTCCCAGGCCTGCTACAGGCTTCTTCTCCAACATGCCTTGATTGCCCCCCCTCCCCTGATTCCAAGTATCCTGCAGTCTTTCACCAACTCCCTCCATACCCCTTCCACCATCTCTCCTTGCCAGAGCTCATTAGAAGGTGCCAGGCTCTCGCTGTCAACTTAGAGTGTGACCTATTCCAGGGTGGAGAGGAGGGAGATCCTACTCTCATCACTCTCTTCATTCTTCCAGATGACCCCCAAACTTTCACTCTGTGCCCCACATGTTGTGCAGAGTCCCAAGACAGCATTCAGGAACAAGCTCTCCATACGTGGAATGAGTGGATAAGAACTGAACAGCCATCCCCAAACCCTGCTGCTTCAGTCTGATGAGAGCTGGGTTAGTCCAGTACAGTCGGCCTCTACCCAGAAAGTTAGGCAAAACAAGGAACAGAGCATTTGGTGTGTCTTCCTAAGGGACTGGTGTTGCTTCTTGTAATGTCTCTAAAGGGCCAGTAAGAGCAGCTGTCCAGAATGGTCAGTCCTACTCCCACAATACCTAGAGCTATGCCAAGAGTAAAGCGGGCAGGGGCTACCTCCTGCCAGCAGGCCTTGAAAAGATAGCCAAGGATTTATTACACTTTCAAGTGTAGGAACTTTAAAATTAGTCTCCTCCAAGGCTTGAAACCAGGGCTGCTATATTTTGGAGATCAGATGGGGTGAGCATAGGAGATCAAATCAGGCTCAAGGACATGGAAGTCAGGTCCTGGAACTTTTCTTGGACCATCAGATAAATGTACAGATGACCTTTTATTAGTCCAGCTCTGATCTGACTTTGGGGGGGGAGGGAGGAGATAATGTATGATCTACAGTGACTTACAAACCACAATTTTACCATGCTCAAAGGCATGCAGATGGAATTGGATTCAGGAGTGGGAGAAGGAAGAGATTCCACTGAAGTTCTCAGTTTCCTGGTTTCCTTCAGTGACTATCTCATTGTCCCTCTCCTCCCTGGGTTTAAGTTTCAGCTTTCTGGGAACAGCTGGGAAATGCCAGTATAGTACAAGTATTGATCTTCCTCAGTCCTAATTTTACATCCATCTGGAATGAATTCCACTGATGGCTCTGCTACTTTTTTGCCTGATGAGTGAGTTTGGAAGGAAGAACTAGGCATGAATATCTCTGTTCCTCCATGTCTTAAGGTCTGACTACCCATAGCAAACTTATGTTCTGCTCTCCTATCTCCCAGGAGGGGTCTGAACCCATAAGGAAGGCCATGATGACCCTAAATTGTCTGCCCAGGTAGGAAACCTGGTTTAATCCTGAGGTTCTATAATAGGAAACCCATTCCACCAGAGGTGCAAACAGTATCTTCCAGTATCTGCTTTGCTGGTAATAAAGGCAATATTGGCTCTCCATTTGCGCATTCCTTTGTCTTATTTTTTTGGCTCAGAACTTGGTCAGAGAAAAGATGGTGTTATGCATTGACCCCTACAGACTCCAGGAGCTGCGTTTGCAGAAAGAGAATTTGCTGTGTTTGACCAGCATGGGATTTGGAGCAAAGGAGCCACAGTCCCAGGAGAATCTTTTCCCTTGATGAACTGCAAAACCCTCTTTGTCCAAGACTGGATCCCAGAGGTCTGCTCAGAGGCAGGAGGATGGATGGGAAGACCTTCCTGGGAGTGGGGGGGGGGGTCCCCACATAAACATAAATACTCTTTGGCAGGCCTATCACAAGAAACCAGCCAAATGGATAAAGGAGAAGCTAAGCCTATCAACCATCCCTTATACCCACCATAACTTATGGAAGACCACTAACCACACCTGATTTCTCTCCACTCTTGGACCTCGGTGTATTCTATGACTCCCTGAATGAAAGACAAACAGAATGCGAAACACAGTGCAATTTATTGAGAAAAGAAAGTGCAACATAATCATCACCAGAGGCTCCACAGCTGGGGAAATTAAGGGGACAGAGGTAAGGTCAGGACATGATGCCAATGTGAAGAGGGCACCCTGAGAACCAACAGTCCAGAGAACTTGACCATTCATTCTCTAGCACCTCCCTCCTCAACAGGGCTGAAACATGCTTACTTCAGATCATCAACTCCCAGTGAGAAAGGGATATGGGCCAGGGTGGGAATAGGCCAAGCTGGAAAAGCCCATAGTAGTATGGCTCAGTTATTGCTACCATCATCAGGAGCCATCACAAGCTCATTTGGGAGCATCATCGTTGAGGACTAGCAGCTGGACCTTCCTGGCCTAAGAGAGGTCTTGAAGATGGAAGAGCCAGGAATAAGTTCAGCCCCTTCTCCAGGGAACTTGAGGAAAAGCAAGGTTGAGGTTGGCCTTTGTTGATGCCAAGCAGAGCAGGAGGTACCATGGCAGGCTGAGAGGGATACAGGTGGGCATGGACACTTGACCCCAGAGGATCACTTGGAGCAGTGCTGGCTTGAGCTGGTGGTCTGGGAGAAGCGGATGCTGGTGCTGCCTCCACTGCCAGACTTATTATAGCCACTGCCTACCGAGGTCTGGATGCCACCAGAACTGGAGCCAATTCCACTCTGGCTCACAGAGCTGCTACCTCCACTGCTGAGCCTGCCTCCACCGCTGGCACTCTGGTAGCCCCCACTGGTGCCACTGCTGACCCCGTAGCCGCCACCGCTGACCCCTCCGTAGCTGCCACTGCCTCTGCTGCCACTGCTGCTGCCACCTCTGTAGCCACTGCTGCTGCCACCTCTGTAGCCACTGCTGCTGCTGCCACTGACCCCTCCATGGCTTCCAACAGAGCCGCTGCTGGTGCTGGTGACATTGCTGACCACTGCTGCAGAAAACAGGCACTCGATTCAGACAAAGGCCTAGGTCTCCATCACAGCTCTACCCTGCATGGCTTGCATATTGGGGTAATGTGCCCAACTTCTCTGAGGCCTCAGTTTGTAATTGACAAGAGTGAGCCTGGCCTTCTGGAGTCCTTCCCCAAGAACAAGAGCCAGAAGCACCCACAGAAATTTTTGGATCTCCAACCTAAGGAACTCCCCAAGACCACAGGCATTTTAACTTAGGCCTTAGCATTTCTCAGCTTAATGTGAAGTGAAGAGTGTGTGGCCATGGCCCTAGTGCTGTTTGGGGGCCTGGTCTCCTTGCATGGGTCAGGCTCTACTGCTGTAGGTCAGTGAGTGAGTGTGTCTCTGGTCACCCTTTTTGCAACCCAGTGAGAAAATTTTTGAAGGGCTACTTACAAATGCTCACAGCACTCTGACACTCTCCAGACATCCTAAAGAGAAAGAGAAAGAGATGTGGACTATTTCTGCAATAAGTCATTAGCCACAGATCTGAGAGGTCATTACCTTGGGAGCGACATCCCCCTATTTGCTCAACTAGAGGTCAAGCTTCTGGGGGAAGAAAGGCTATACCAAGTGTCTCCATGACCACATCTCCCCAGGAAAAGGGGCTTGGGGGGCCAGAGTGTGGGGTTGAGGTGTTCAGAAGCTTCACCAGCCACCCTCCATTTCTCTGTCCATCTTCTTTCCCTTAGTTTCCAGAGCATCTGTTCCAGGCAAAGTGCTCAACACTCAGCCCCCAGCTGGTTGGTCCCTCCTCACCTCTCCTCCCCTGCTGAGACTGTCTTTCTACTTCCCTCACCCAGCCCTGGTTTTTTTCTGATCTTTCTCTTCCAGACAGTCTTCCCCAGTGAGCCTTCCCAGGGTGGGGGTGGTGGGAGGTAAAAGTAAGAGGGTCTGACACTTAGCACATGATGAGCTTGAAAATGATGAGCTTGAATCCTGCCCACAGAGCCTATCTTCCTGTGCCTCGTTCATGTTCATGGAGCGGGCACATCCACACACCTGAGTGTGTCCGACATGGAGTGTGTCTGTGCACCTGGCCAGTGTGGGCCTCGCTGTGGTCGACCACTCTGTCCTCATCCCCAAATCCCCAATACACATAACACCATCTTCACTCTCACACCTATCATTGAGATTTATAAAAAATCCCTAAGCTTCCTTCTCATACCTGATTTCTCCATCAGATTGGGAGCTGCCTGAGGACAGAGGCTCAATGCAGGATGCATGAGCAGCTAGTCAGCAGAAAGATCTCTCAATTCTTGACAGTCCTTTAACATTTGATATCCACTCCTTAAGCCCCTATCTGCTACATGATATTGTGCTATTTTTCCAGAGTGTGTGTGCATCGGCCACCTCCCCTATGGACTCAGCTTCAAGGGTGGAGGGTTCCAGGACTGTCTATACTGTGCTGTCCAATATGGTAACGACTAGTCATGTGAAGCTAACCACATCCATTAAAATGTATTAAAGTTAAATTAAGTATAAAACTCACTTCTTCAGTTGCACTAGTTAGCCATTAGTACTCAAGTGACTAATAGCTACTATATTGGAGAGCATATAAAACATTTCTGGCATCTCAGAAATTTCCAGAGGTGCCTGGGTGATGCAGGTGATTAAGCATCCAACTTTGGCTTAAGTCATGGTCTCACAGTTAGTGAGTTTGAGCCTCACACTGGGCTCTCTGCTGTCAGCATAGAGTCTGCTTCAGATCCTCTGTCCCTCTCTCTCTGCCCCTTCCCACCTCAAAAATAGGTAAACATTTAAAAAAAGAAGAAGAAGAAGAAAGAAAGAAAGCTCCAGTGGACATCACTGTAAGTTTTATCATAATCCCAATGCACTTTTCCTTACTCATTGCTTGTAAGGATGATCAACAGAGCTGTGTAATACATATGCCCATGGTAAATAAGAGAATCAATTATCTTGATTGACAAAAAAAGAAAAAATGGAGGGACAGTTGGATCCCAACTTCTGTCATTCAGGAGGTTCCTCACCCTTTGTCTGAGTTGTCCTCTCCAATCATCTTGCTCTCTTTCTTCATTATCAAGGGTCACTCTAAAAATCTATCTGGAGAATGCTGGCCCCACAGCCCCTCACCTGCACTCCTCGCCCTCCAGCAGCTTGCGGTAGGTGGCAATCTCCATGTCCAGGGCAAGCTTCACATTCATCAACTCCTGGTAGTCCCGCAGCAGCCGGGCTAGGTCATCTTTGGCCTTCTGAAGGGCAGCCTGCAGCTCTTGGAGCTTGGCATTGGCGTCCTTGAGGGCCAGCTCTCCACGCTGCTCAGCTTCAGCAATGGCCGCCTGCAGGTTGGCGTTCTGGCCCAGAGGGAGGTAGAAGAGTAATTAGCATAGTGACCAAGAAACAGCTGATCTTTCCTGAAAGTTTTTTTCTCCATTCAGCATCCCCCCATCCTTTACCAGAAATTGCAATAGCACATGCCCAGAAGTCTATTTTGCAACTGGTCTATTTATCTTTGGCCCATTGAAATTAACTCATGTCTCATCAAGAAAAGGAACACTGGGGCACCTGGGTGGCTTAGTTGGTTAAGTATCCAACTTCGGCTCGGGTCATGATCTCTTGGTTTATGAATCTGAGCCCTGTGTCAGGCTCTGTGCTGACAGCTTGGAGCCTGGAGCCTGCTTCAGATTCTGGGTCTCCTTCTCTCTCTGCCCCTCCCCCACTTGTTCTCTGTCTCTCTGTCTCTCAGTCTCTCAAAAATAAATACATTTTAAAAATTAAAAAAAGAAAAAGAACACATTCACTGGTAAAGATGGTAGTGGTCTGGTAACCGGGTTTTTGCAAGACTGTTAAATACTCCCTGCCTAATCAGTTTATTCCAGTGACACAAATTAACCATTGGGGTTATGACAAATAGTTTACTGAAAGTAGATGCTACTGAGAACTGAGTATTTAAGGCCCTCCCTACAACTGCAAGATTTGCTGGGAAAGCCAGCATAAGCAACCATGTCTCCTTAGGGAGCTTTCCAAGAAACTCATTTTTCAGAGGGAATCTCAGGGACAATGGAGTCTCCCAAAGACTGCTATCCCACATGTGACACCATGAAAGGACAGAGGAAGCGTGTAGCAGAGGTCCAATTGTTGCTCTTTTTCCTCCCCAAGGCCCAGAAGACCTCCAGGATCTCTCCAATAGGTCCAGACCCACCTGCTTCTTAACATTCTCGATCTCAGCCCGCAGCCTCTGGATCATCCTGTTGAGCTCCATGATCTCACTCTTAGTGTTCTTCAGGTCATCCCCATGTCTGCCAGCCGTGGTCTGCAGCTCCCCAAGCTGACAGAAGAGAAACCAGTCAACATGGCTTCACAAAATGTTAGAACATTCTTGATGAAGGTCAGCAGGACCTAAACCTGGAGGACACAGGAAAAGAGAGGGCTCCCACCTTGGTCTGGTACAGTGCCTCAGCCTCTGCCTTGCTCCTCTGGGCGATGTCCTCGTACTGAGCCTTGACCTCGGCGATGATGCTGTCCAGGTCCAGGCAGCGGTTGTTGTCCATCGAAAGGACCACGGACGTGTCACTGACATGACTCTGCATCTGAGACAGCTCCTATAGGGAACACAAATGGTCATTCTCACCATCCCTTGGCCCCAGGAGATGCTGGGAATGAATAAGTCCAGGAATCTTCCACCAGCAGAGATATCCCAAAAATGGGGCCAGGAATGAAACAGCCAGAAAAATAAGCTTGCATTTCAGGCCTGGCTATAGCCTAAAAGATGCCAGGCAACAAAGTTAAAGAAAAAAAGTAAATGTGCAAATAGAATCAGGTTCTCAGCCTGAGAGTATCAGTCAGTGAGCCCAACTGTGTGGGTTTCCATCAGACTGGAGTAGGGAGGAGTGCTCTGAAGGAGCTAGCTGTGCTACTGATATAAGAGCCAGAGGGAAGGTGTAGAACGAAAAGGGAAAGCAAAGAAAATGGAGATGGACCCTGGCTCTGTGGCTCAGGTCTATGCAGGCTGGGTGAGCTAAGTTAGCATTTCCCAGGTAGGGTGTAGCTAAATTCTGAGCTCTGTTGCTGGTTTTGTGAGCTGCTCCTTGACTATCTCCTAAAGTCTTGCTTGAGAAGCATATCAGAGAAGATGCATACAGGAAGGCTCTGGAGCTTGGCAAGCCGAGAAATCAAGGAATCACCATCTCATAGAGGGTCCTCAGGAAGTTCAGTTCATCTGTCAGGCTGTCCACCTTGGCCTGTAGCTCCACCTTGTTCATGTATGCTGCGTCCACATCCTGTGAGGTGCAGAAGCGGGCAGTCAGATACCCAAAACAATGACCCACTGTCCCCCTACCACCCACAGCTCTTTCCTAAGCCTTTATCCCTCCTCTTGTCCTTCCTCTCTCCCCCCCCCCCCGCCTAATTTCCACTTCTCACCTTCCATTTTAATAGAAAATCAGAGTGGTTTTATTTCCTTTAATTGCTTTGACCAATAAAACCCTGATGCTTTAACAAAATATAAACCATATTAGCCAGACATGGAGTATGGGTAGAAAAATCACATTTATCTAATATGTGACTTTGGGGTTTTGGTGCCATATAACCAGCCTTCTGAATATAAATGAGGGTATTCTTCTCACTACTTCATCTTTACAACGACTGGTTAAGACAGCTATAAGAATTGGTTGACTGTTCTTATTAATACCATCCAGGGTACACTTGTAGGCTGAAAACCTTGATTAATGCTACAGGTAAAACCTTCATTATTTGTTTGCATTACTAATCAAGTCATTAGTCACAGTGACATTGTAAGATGTCTTTCCTTACCACTAACATATTTAGAGCAGCTTCCTTCATTTCCAAAATTGTTTGGAAAAATAAAAACCACACATACAGCATGGAGTCACTGCCTGAGAGCTACTGGCCATGCCCTGACTCCATGGGGGTAGTGCCCAGAAATAGAACCTTGATCTGCCCCTGCCTGCTTGCTCACCTTCTTGAGCCCCACAAAATCATTCTCAGCCGCATTGCGCTTGTTGATCTCATCTTCATACCTGGGACAGAAAGAAGCACACATTTGGACAGTGACCTTTCAGAAATTAGAAAAAAAGGGGGGGGGTGAATCCCAAGCACTCATCTAGAATCTCCTCATCAGGGGACAGGACCAACTTCATGGACGTGTGGCCTGTGCAGTTACACAGGGCCCTGGGTTCATAAAGTCCTCGCATTCAGTTTAATGCTCTGCTGACACCAGCCTGATTTTTTAACAAAGGCCTTGCATTTTCATTGGGCACTGAGACCCCAGAATAATGTAACCAGTCCTGCTTAGAGACTTTTCAGAGCTCGGGCCACTGCCTCATCCTCCTCCCTCCAAGCCCAGGTAACAGACTGAAGTGTGAGGAGACAGGAGGATGGGGAGGGGAGGTCAGGGGTGGGGGTATGGACTTCAAGGAGCCCATCTACTTGCTTGGCTGTGACAAACATCACAAAGCACAATGTATGTACATGAGACCCAGGTATTTGCTCAGACTGGGTGTTTCTGCCTCTGTCCTCTCTGTTTCTCTTTCCATTAACAGTTGCTTCTTACAGGAATTTGGGTTAAGAATGAACTCATGTCTCCTGAATTCATCAAGGTTATGAGATTCCTGCTTGTTAATGACTAAAATCTCCCACAAAGGGTCTGGATGTCATGAAGACTGAAAAATGGAATGATTCTAGGTGAGAAAGTTTCTGGGCAACGTCGATCTGAGTTGCCACTGGATCCCCAGAGCTCAGCACAGAGTCCAGCACAGAGTGGGTGCTCACCCGGTTTGTGCAGTTGACTCAAGATGGGGCTTCCCCAAAACAGGTGTGCCCATCCCCGTGGGTCCTGACTCTGGGGATATCTGGAGCTCCCTCCCCACCTTGAGAGGCCCTGTTTGCCTCTCACAGACCTCAGAAGGTATCGACTACGACGCCAAACATGCAGGAGGCGGTTGATTGAAGCTACAGAAATAGAGTATTGGACTGGACACATTGAAAGAGTGTTTTACAAAGTGTGACCCTAGACCATCTGCCAGGAATCCCGGAGAACCATGGGGCATTAGACTCTTAGGACCTACCCGACACCTACTGATTCAGAATAACTAGGTCTGGAGCAAAGGGATATGCATTTATGACAAACTTCCTAGGTGATTCCCATGTTCAGTAAGTGTGGAAGGCTTTTCATCCCAAAAGGCTTTTAATTCTGGGAAGATTCCCTCATCCACCTAAATTAGTGTAGGAGGAGCCTCCCTGGAGCCTGAAAAATACATCATAATCAGACACCTAGAAGTCTCAGTCCCTCCCCCCCGCCAATCTGTCCCCTTCCTCTTGGTCATGCCTCACTCAGTAAGTCCATCCAAGAGTAATGACTGAAGGTGCTGTCAGGGACAGTTAAAATCTCAAATTGGGGCTACACCTCCCTGCTAATTCCCTGGAAGGGGAATCTCCCCAGTGGGGGCCCTCACTTCTTTTTGAAGTCTTCCACGAGGTCCTGCATGTTCTTCAGCTCTCCTTCCAGGTTCCCTCTTTCCCCCAGAGCCAAATCCAACTGCCTGCGTAGGAAGCTGATGTAGGATTCAAAGAAAGGATCCAGGTTGTTGGGGCCTGAACCAGTGCCTGTGGTCTGCTGCTGGAGCAGATTCCACTTGGTCTCCAGGACCTTGTTCTGCTGCTCCAGGAACCGCACCTGCATCAGGTAAGAAAGAGAAGAAATCAGCCTCTTGAGTTGGGCAAGTGGGGCCATGCAACTCAAAGAGTAGAAAATGAACCCAGCTCTCCAATATGCAATAGGCTTTGTTGTGTTTTGTTTTGTTTTTTAACTTGGAAGAGTGAGAATTTAGACAAGGGAGAGCTAGAATATGTTGTTTATACCTACTATCTTCATTTATTCTATCTCAGTCAATCCTCACAACTACCTGTAAAGGAGGTGTTACTATCCCCTTTGTAGACCAGGAAACAGAGTCTCAAGCAGTTTAACTTGCCCAAAGTGTTGTGGCTACTACATGACAAAGCTAAGAGTCATACCCAGCACTGCCTTATTCTACTAGGATCCTTGGGAACACCACTCCATGAGGCCAGCATAAGAAAGTTATTTATAATTATTTTTTATAATAGTTTATTATCAAATTGGTTTCCATATAACACCCAGTGCTTCTCCCCACATATAATTATTTTTAAGTGAACATTTTACCTCCCTACAGGCAGTGAAAACAGTCAACAAGGTCTAACTTTTCTTAAGTTGTGCCACATTTTCCCTCATTGTTTCCCCTTTCAGTTACTCAGCTTACAGTTGACTTGGGTTTAACTTCACACCCCAGCACACCCTACCCCACATAGACAGCCCAAATCAAGAAGGTGAGTCAGTTGCTGATGCCCATCACTGAGAGGCAGTCCCATGATTCCTAGTAATGCAAGTTTGAGTACCACCTAGTTTAGATTATCCAGCAGTTGCTTTTCAAGAGAAATTGAATGTTAGCTATAATAAATTCATGGCTGATGCCCCATTCTTAAGAGAAAGAATGAGCATGTTTAGCCCCCACTTCATTTTCCATAGTCATATCCATAGAGGAAATCGGGAACTGTATTCCCTTTCCTTTCCCTGTTTCACAGCTAGGAAAACAGGGTCTGAAGAGCAAAAGAGGCATGTTTGCTGTCCTGAAGGGCCCAAAGCAGAACCAAGACAGGAAGCCAATACTCCGCCTATGAGCCTGGCAGATCCTACTGGCATTTATGTATACCAACTCCCCGGGCAACCAAAACCATCCACGACACCTCTGAACTTTGCCCTCACCTTGTCGATGAAGGAGGCGAACTTGTTGTTGAGGGTCTTGATCTGTTCCTTCTCCTGGGCCTTCACTTGCCCAATCTGGGGGTCAATCTCCACATTGAGGGGCTGCAGGAGGCTCTGGTTCACTGTCACTTCCTGAATTCCTCCGGGGAAGCCACCAGGTCCACCAAAGCCACCAGGTCCACCAAAGCCACCAGGCCCACCAAAGCCACCAACCCCACCAAATCCACCAGCCCCTCCAAAGCCACCAGCCCCTCCAAAGCCGCCTCCCATTCCTCTGCCACCACCAAAGCCACCACCAAAGCCACCTCCATAGCCGCCCCCAAAGCCACTGCCACAACTGCTACGGCCTCCCCCAAACCCACCAGCCCGGGAGCCACCGGCCACACTGATGGAAATGCTCTTGTTGCCACCCAGGCTGTAGAGGCTGCGACTGCCAAAGCCACCTGCCCCACCCCGGAACCCACAGGCCCCTCCACTGGCTCCCCCTGAGCGGGCCACACAGCTCATCCTGCTGCTTCCGGAGACCACAGCGGAGCGGCCCGAGAAGCCCTGGCTGCTGCCACTGAAGGACTTCTTGCAGACTTGTCTATTCATGGTGAGAGAGCTTGGAGGTCAGCTAGCAATTGCTTAGCAAGAGCTGAGAGGGATGAAGGCAGAGGATGGGGACAGAGAAAAGGCTGGCCTTTATATACCAAGGAGTTAGGCTTGGCACAAGGAAAAGCAAGCAATTAGCTGAGAGTCATCTTGGGTTTGGTTTGCCTCCCAGGCAATAAGTTGCTTCTAGATTTGCAACACACCTCAAAACTAATCCTCTGGACCAAAATGACTTTGCTTTTTTAACTTAATCACCCAAACTTGCCACAGTTGACAAAAGATGGGAGTTCTCCTCCCTCCCTTCCTGTGATTTCCTGAGGGGGCTTAGGGAACTCAGACAGCACCTGACCCAGCAGGATGAATTGAATTTTGACACCAGGTGATTAGGAGCCACTGAGCTCCATGACACAGGGGTGAGAACCAAACAACCTCTTCCATATGAGCTGAGTCCCTCCCTGAAATGCCAGAGTGCCACAGCCCAGCGACATGTCATCTGTGCCCACCTCTTCAGAGAAATACCCAGAGGAGGGCTGGAGTGGGGGAAGGGGGAAGGAGAGGTGCACTGACCCCACAGTCCACTCTGGCACCATTCAGTCAAAGGCATCCGTTCGAGCCAGCCTATCATTTGAGCAGAGCAGTGCTACTCATAGGAAGCAAAACAAGATAAAATGACCCATGGGAAAAGTGAGGGTCATATATGAAGCAAAAAAAAGCATAAGGCTTGGGAAGAGGACAAAGATAGGCGCAGGGAGGAGCCTCAGACCAAGCGCCTCCGCCACCATCCTTGACCCACAGCAGGTGATTTCTGGATCCAGAAGCAAGAGGAGACAGAATGTGGGGACCTTCCAGTTGGCAGGTGGAGTAAGCTGAAAGATCTCATTGATCTCAGGATGAGAGTGTGTGCTATGTCAGACCTGGTGGCTTAGGATCTCCTACCCCTCCACCACCTGGTCTGGGTTAGATACCCCTCCCTGTTTTCCCATCATGTCTTAAAGTAAACATACGTTTATTTGTCAGTACTCTGTGGGCCCTGAGCTCATCGAGGGAAGGAAGCGAGTCCTACTCATTCTGAATCTCCAGCTTCTTGCATAGGGAAAGCACACCACTGGCATGTGTTATTAGCTGACCAATGATTGGTGTCTAAGAATAGAAATATCTAGACCCAAGTTTCACTTCAGTCTTATGGAATGAAAATCTTCAAAGCAGGGACTTGAGTGTTTATATTTTTAATAAGCCCTTCAGGTAATCCTTATGATCAGGGGAGTTTGGGATGCCCTGGTTCATACTATGGGTATTCCATTTGGGCCCAGAGAGTTAGGGAGAGGAAGGGTGAAGGACCCATGGTGGTGGACTGGGTACACTGATATACTACTGTTATAACTTCCAATGGTTCACCTATCTCCCAGCCCCATGTCAGCCCACCTCCACACCCAACCACACCATGCATGGCAAGAACACGTTTCAAGTTATTATCCACATTTATGACTCTACAAGGTATGACAAATCAGGAAGAAGTGATTCTAAACTCCCCAATAAATAGGTAGTTGGTATTACTTTCAGAATTCCAATCAAATCAGCAGCACTCTGTCTTTCTGAGGTGGTTTCCAGACAAGGCAATCTGGGGCAGAGGATTGGTCTAAGATCTTCAAGTCCATCAATTTTAAGTCCTCTGCAGTTTGGCAAGAGCCAGTCTGCCTGGTTAGAGTCCCAGGCCCACCACTCACTAGCTCTTTGACCTTGGCTATCAGTAAACTTCTATGTGCCTTGGTTTCCTCACCTATAAAATGGGTATGATAATAGCAGGTACTTCATGGTGCTGTTGTGAGCATTAAGTTAAATAAATATAAAATGTGTAGCATAGTGTTTGACACCTAGTAAGACACTGTACACTGAGCTATTGCTAGTACTCTATTTGAGGACTTGGAGAAAGGAGATAACTTCAGTTTGGCCTTGGCTATTCTCAAAACAACCTTGCACCCCTGAGCAACTCACCCAAGGGTGGTACCAAAAAGGAAGCAGAGTGAGGGTGGAGAGTAAGAAACCCAAGCTGAGATAGTAGACAGCATGACCTCTGCTGGGAGGGATTTGGGCTGGTGACCTTGGGCTGTGATTTAACAGACTAAGTCTGTGTTCTCATCTTTCAAAACCCTTCCTATATCAGTGGTTTAAAGTGAGCCTCATAGGATATAACATAAATGAAAGTCCCTTGAAAATTATAAAATTTCACACAAGAGTAAGGTAGCTGTGGTCTAACAAAGCCTGTTATCATGAACTTCAGACCTGGTTCAAACCCCTTGTTTACATCACCCTATGTAGCCTCCTTGGACAAGGTACTTGACTTCTTTGAGCCTCTCTTTCCTTATTTGTAAAATGAGGATTCTACCCTTCTTGCATGGTTGCTTTGATATTTAAATACAGTCTACCAACAAATGTTTGGCTTTTGCAATCCATATTATCCATCCATAGACAATCCATGAAGGGGGTCTGTGTTGGGTTCTTCATTGAGACATTTACTCCACCCATCAACTGAATGCCAGTCCATCTTAGATCTTTAGTCTCATTCTTTGGACTTCCCTTAAAAGCATAAGATCAAGTGCCTCGCTGGGAAAAGAGTTGAGCCAAGCTCACCTGAAGCTCCAAGTGAAAGCCCAAAGCAAACAAAAACAGACATTAGTGTCTCTGATTTCCTTCCCCTCCCTTGGCTCTGGTGCTGAGGCAGCGGGTGTCAGTCTCCTAAGTATGGCTTATGTCTGCCACTCTGGCCTATGCTGGGGAAGAGGAATAGAGAGAGGCAATGGGAAGATCACAAAAGCACAGGTTTGGGTTGGGCTCCCCTAATCCACATTTTCGGAGCCTGCCAAAGCATTGCCTTATTTAGCTGGTTGGGTTTGTTATCTCAGCAGTTGACTGAAGCTGCTGAAGAGTCAGAGTTAGCATCCTCGGCAATATTTCTCTCATTCACTGCAGGATCTTTTTGAGCAGTACCGTCTAAATGGGCTGCCTCCCGCCAGCAATCTGAGCTCTTCTAATCCCTTGCCTGCCGGAACCTTGTGTGTAGAGATTGCCAGATGGCTGAGTGCTCTGGATCCTTATTGCCTCACCTACAAGTTAGGGGGAATGGCCATAAAGCAGAGTTATTCCCTCTAGCCAAACTGTTCTTGTGTTCAACTGCAGCAAGGACGCATAAGAGTTGCCCATAATTTACTTGTGAGTGGAGGAATGAATCATGAGACAGCAGTCACTACCTGTAGGTCAAAGCCACCAGATATCCCTCTCCATCTGGGAGCTGAGAATCAAGGGGTGCTAGTTACATGCTCTCTACACATGTGGATTCACAGATCCAATTTTCAAGATCACCATTAATTTCTTCTCCAAATAAAGGAAAATAAACAGTCATTCTGGATATGCTTGTCCCTAGACTAGGAATTGTCATTTTCTACTTCTCACCAGGTTAAAATAAAACCTTATATTGGACACTAATGGGGTATAAATGCATCATTCAAGTAACATCTTCTCTCATTAGGATATATGTTTTTTTAAATAAGTAATGGGACTAAGCAGGGCACTTGTGATCAGCACCAGATGACATAGGGAAGTGTTGAATCACTATACTGTACATCTGAAACTAATATTACACTGTATGTTAACCAACTGGAATTAAAATAAAACTTTAAAAAATAACATAAAATAAAAACTTATCACTACAGAAATAACTTTAACAAATGAATAGTAAAAATATATTACTAGCTAGCTGCCTTTTTTTGGTCCCTGAGGACAAATATGTCAACCCAGATCTCTCTTTCTGGGTCTTTCTGAAAGCCATCAATCTTTCCTCAGGAAGCACCATGCGAAAGGGATCTCATCTCTTTTCATTGGCATGCTGAATTTTCTGGAACTCAAATGACAGCACCTCCTTTCTCTCTTTCTTTGCAGCTTGGAGGAGCGGGAAACATGGAGGCCTTGGAGTCAGACATGTGTTCAAATCCCAGCCTCACAGCTTTCCAGTTACAAGGCCTCCAGTGAGTAATTTTACTCTCTGCCCTCAATTTTCTGTTCTATAACAGTTGCCATGAGGACTATGGGAAGTAGTGTTAGAAGCCCTGACATGGGCAAGTGGTCAGCATATGGCAGCCCCTTTGGTGATGGTGCTGATGTACGGAGCCATCCTAGAAGTTATCAATTTAGACTAGGCTGAAAGTGGGAGGAGTTCTAAGGGGTAGCCCAGTTTAGGGTCAATGAACCACTGAAGTCTGATGATTTTTGCATAAAGTTGCAAGGAATCACAGCATCGATATTGCAAGTTACATAAAAGCCATTCTTCCATGCCTGGCCAAGCCAGTTTCCCACTAAGGGCACTCATCAGTTAATGCAGTCCATCAGTCAAGAAATATTTATTGAGCTACTGCATACTTCCCAAGATTGTGGGGACTATGATTTAGTGAAAATAACTGCCTCTTTCAAATCTTTGCTCCTTTCACCCATCTGTAAAAAGAATTAGGAAATGACTAACAGTGACTGGTATATATACCATATACCAGGCACCGAATTAAGCTCTTCACAAGCACCATTTCTTTTTTTTTCCCAAAAGTTTTAGATTTTTTAATATAATTTATTGTCAAGTTAGCTAACATATAGCACATACAGTGTTCTCGTGACTTTGGGTGTAGATTCCCAAGATTCATCGCTTCCATACAACACCCAGAGTTCATCCCAACAAGTGCCCTCCTCAATGTCCATCCCCCACTTTCCCCTCTTCCCCACCCCCTCCATCAACCCTCAGTATCATTTCTAATTGTCATAAAAATGTCACAAGGTCAGAATTTTTACTCACATTTTTATAGATAAGGACACAAGCTTAGTGAGATTAATTAACTTGTTGATGGACCTGGGATTTTAATTAGCCTATCCAAAGCCTGTCATGAATTCATGTGGGCTACAGCAAGTCAAATTACAACACCCAGAGTGAAAGGTCCACTTTGTCATTTAAAGAACTCCCACCTACACGGGGCACCTGGGTGGCTCAGTCACCAACTTTGGCTCAGGCCATGATCTCATGGTCTGTGGGTTCCAGCCCCGCATCTGGCTCTGTGCTGACAGCTCAGAGCCTGGAGCTGCTTAGGATTTCATGTCTCCTTCTCTCTCTGTCCCTCTCCTGTTCACAATCTGTCTCTCTCTCTCTCAAAAATAAACATTAAAAAAAATTAAAGAACCCACCCACAGAACATTAGGTGCCTGGAAGCATCAGCTTATGTTAATGAAAATAGTTTTAAACCTTATGAATTCCTCTTTGGCACCAAAGAGATTAAATAAAATTTAAAATTTTTAAACATCTATCACTCTCAAGGTATTTCCCCTGATTGATCTTTGGCTTCTCTAGTGGAGAACTGAACTCTCTAGAGTTGAAGGTGGACCTGCCTTCTCACAGGCCCTCGAAACCCTGGAGAAACCTCTCCTGCTGACATAGAAACTTCAGGTTTGGTTTGGGACCAAACAGGTTTGGAACTTCCGGCAACTCAAGACTCTGGAGAGTTGTCAGCACCACATGCCGGAGCTAGCACAGGAGGGCATCCCGGAGGCCGCAGAGCACGGGGTCACGAGCGTAGGTTTTGGATCCGAGGATGCCAGGCATGTTACTCTGCCTCGCTAAGCCCCAGTTTCCTCATCTAGAAAATGGAGATAATTACCACCTGCCTTCTCTGGTGAAGATTAAATGAAATGACACGTGCAAATTGCCCAGAATGCATCTTGCACCGTAGGTTCCAAACAAAAGCAAGCTGTTTAATCATGTTGTTTTTGTTAAATATGTCAGGATAGCAGTTGAAGAGCCCACCCTGCCCTTTTTCAGCACCTCATTAGCTCAGTAAAATGCAGTGTCTCCTATGTAACACTGTGAGCAGCGAGAAGCACATAGATGAGAAAGACATATCCCTCCCTTTGAGTTACTTCCATTCTAGTATGGAGAACAGACGCAAAATTAGACATTTTAATATAAAATGGCAAGTGAGGAAAAGGGGTTAACAGGTCCAGTGGGAGCACAGACAGACCCCAGAGCTGCGTAGAGTCCAGGAGAGCCTGTGGGAGGCAGTGCCCGAGTGATCTTTGATGATAAGTAAGAGCTGGTCGAGTCACTGAAGGTGGAATGAGTATTCTTGGCAGAGGGAACAGTCTGTCAAAGGCACAGAGGCATGAAACCGCAGAGTTTATTCCAGAATTACGAGACCCCCCGGGCCATTGGCACAGGTCTTACAGGTGCCCACATAAGGCCACATTGCTTGCCTGACTCATTTCCTGTGACTTTGTCCAGAGTAGAAGGGCATTTCTATTTTATTTTTTTTCAAAGTTTATTTATTTTGAGAGAGAGAGAGAGAGTATCCTATACAGACTCTGCACTGTCAGCACAGAGTCAATATGGAACTCCAACTCACAAGCCGTGAGATCATGACCTGAGCTGAAATCAAGAGTCAGATGCTTGACCAATTAACCAACTGAGGCACTCAGGCGCCCCTGGGCATTTCCATTTTAAAATGAAAAAAATTCTAAAAATATCTACCTCCCTCAATGTGGGAGGCGAAATGGTCACCCAAGATGGCGACCGGGCAGAAGCCCCAAGCTCCTGAGCCGCCCTAGCTCCCATCCCCCTGCCGACTGCTATGCTCTATCACGAGCTACTAATCCAAGAGAGGCTGCGCAGCATGCGTGGAGTCCGTGACAAAGCCTTTGGACCAATGGGATGAGGCCACGCCTCCCCTTAAGGGTATATATTGCACCGTGGGGGAGGAAGGGGGAGGAAGAAGAAAGAAGAAATAAAGCCCACGTCTGCAACGAATCCCGGTGTCGCGTCCTTCCTTCCCGCCGGCGGGTAAGGGACTCCGACAACTGGTGGCCCGTACGGGGAACTCCCTAAAAGTTTGCAGGTAAGTAATGCTAGCAGTGAAGGCTCCCCAGAGAGGGACGAATTCTAGTGAAGGCTCCCCAGAGAGGGACGAATCGTAGCTAGGCTCCCAGACTAGGGACAATGGGAAACTGCGCGTCTCGCGAACGCGTCAGGCAAGCTTTGTGCC
>PISW01011116.1:0-43456 GCA_004023785.1 Mungos mungo | reverse complement strand
CTGCCTCTGTTTATCTCTCACACTGGGTGTGACATTTTCGGCTTTCAGAGCCCCTTTCTAGAACAGAAGCCGCCGCAGCCGGGTGGTTCTCTCTGTCAAAGACGCTTTAATGAGAAGGCGCTCCGCGTGGGGCTCAGCCTGCTGCTTAGGTGGTAGGTGTTCCCGCAGGAAGACGAGGACGGTGCCTTCAAGTGTGTGCCGTGCTGTTTCTGCCGAAGACGGTAATCTGCGACTCTGGGTCAGTTAGAAAATTGTTCCTAAATTAATTAATCAAAATAGCAGTGCGAAGGCCTCAGGAGTGTCCTTGAGGTTGTTTTTCATGAAGAAGCACTTTGCTCAGGTTGTTTGCGGCTTCACTTTCGATCGCCCAGCAGCAGGGACGTGGGGCGCGGGGCCCCCGGGCCGCCTCGGGCAGGTGCTTGCTTCCAGGGCCCAGTGGCTGTCTTCCTGGGCGCACCTGTGGCCCCGGGCCGCCTAAGCGCTCCCTTATAGTCATAGACCACACTGTCCGCATTTCCTAACCGGGCAGCGAGGTTGGTGGCAGTTTTTTTTAAATATTTTTTTAATGTCTTTTATTTATTTTTGAGAGACAGAGAGAGACAGCGCGAGCAGAGGAGGGTCAGAGAGAGAGGGAGACACAGAATCCAAAGCAGGCTCCAGGCTCTGAGCTAGCTGTCAGCACAGAGCCTGACGCGGGGCTCGAACCCACAAACTGTGAGATCATGATCTGAGCCGAAGCTGGACGCTTAACCGACTGAGCCCCCCGGGCGCCCCTGGTGGCAGTTTTGTCACAAACAAACCAGAACATTATGTGTAGAGGGCACCCTGGTAGAGCTGTGGCCCGGAGGTGAGGCCAGAAGGTGTGGGACCCCAACAAGAGGAGGGAGCCCAGACTCGCCGCGTGGCCCGGGCCACAGCGAAGGCTGACTTAGGTGCTGCTGCAGTATTTAGAGATTCGAGATGAGGGGTAGCTCTGTACACCTTTGCTGTGTGTGTGTGTGTGTGTGTGTGTATGTGTGTGTGTGTGTGTGTGTGTGTATGTGTGTGTGTGTGTGTGTGTGTGTGGGTTTAGACACATCGAAAGTAAAAGCTTCCTGATGAGAACAAAGCTCCGTATATGGACCAAAAAAATAGTCTAACAACCTCATCACCAATTAGGGAAATGGGGTCCAAGCAACAGTGTGTTCTCGTCCCCCCCCCCCGGGTGACTGCTGTGTGACTGCACGTCCGGTCATAGCCGGGAGGAGGGCAACCTAGAGGAGTGCCCGGTGCCCGTGCCCCCTCAGCCCTGTGCTCCTCCAGCTGCTTCAGACACCAGGACCCGGGGCCCCCGGACCCTGACCCCGGGCACCAGGACCCGGGGCCCCCACATGCCGACCCCGGGCACCAGGACCCGGGGCCCCTGCACCCCGACCTCGGGCACCAGGACCCGGGGCCCCGCACCCCGACCTCAGGCACCAGGTGGAGGGGGGAGCACCACGTCCAGCTTCCTCTCCTCGCCTTCCTTGCTTAACTCGACCATGTTGGTTTTCTGGGAGGCCCGTGCAACCAAGCACGTTTTACCAGTGATTTTGTGGCCAGCAGGAAACCACTGGTGAAAGAGGGTGGAAAACTTAGTAAAGGAAGGAATCAGAACACGGAAACACTTTAAGAAATGCAGGGACCTGGGGAAGGCGGGGTCGGGGGGGGAGGCGGGGATGGGGACTGAACAGCCAGAGAGTCTAGTGCTGCAGGATTCACGTCTCCACCAGGAGACGAGCAGATTCGTCCGTGTGCCCCTGGGACGCCCAGACCACGCCCCCACTTCAGAAGCGGGGCAGGGAGGGCTCAGGACGACCATTGTCTGCCGCGCCTTTGGTGAAGCCAAGTGGGTTCTCTGCTGGGGTTCAAGTTGGTGTCAGAGCACGGAGGGCTTTCCTTCCGGCTCTGGACAGGGCTTCCCGATGGGCAGTTGCTTTGCGTCCAGTGTGCGTGGGCGTCAGTATGGTTCAGAAGGTCTGTGTTTTGAGAGCCCCTTTCGAGTCTATTAATTCAGCAATCAATTATGTTCGGCTTACTTTAATATCACGATGATGTCCCTTAATTGCAAGGAAGTTGCACCTGTCACTTTGTAAGTGCTGGAGGTCAAGGGGGTCATCTGGGTAAATGCCTGGCGGTTTCAAGATCTCTCGCGTCTTGTGAATTCCACACGACGGTAACGTGGGTGTTTGAGGAGGGAGCCGCCTCTGCCTCCTCTCCGCCTCGTTCCGTCCCCCAGAGGGCAGGCTTGCCTGCTCCGTGGCCCCCACGCAGGAACGGCCCTAATCATCTCAGACCTGGTTCCAGAGTCCTGCCCCCCCCCCGCCCCCGCTCCCTGTTCCCTGAACCGCTTCCCGATCTTGCTTTGTACGGGACTGGTCCCCTGCTTGGGCAGGTGTGGGGCTGCCCGGGGCTCCCCGGCTCCCGTGGGCCCGGGATGAGCCGCCCAGCCTCTGGCAAAGGGCTCTCACCTCACCAGATGCCCCCCAGTGAGATCACCGAGTCATCCCAGCCTGTCTGTGACTCCGGGAGGGAAAACCCTGCCCGCGGGGCCGGGGAGCCGACGCGTTGCCGGCGCCGTGCCCTCCACCATGTGCTCCGAGGACACACAGCGGCCGGGCAACACCTGCTCAGCAAGCCGGGTCAAAACCGCTGACGGCTCACAATCCTGGCAGGACACGTGACAACAGGAAAATGTATCCGGACTGGGAACTGGATCTCGAGACCTTGTGTGTCGGGGAGGTCAGAGAGGACAACGGGGAGGGGGGGGGTGTGAGTGCAGCAAGCCCGCCCGGGAGCACCGCCAGGGGGAGAGCTGGGTGCTCGGAGCACGCGCAGAAATGTGAGCCGCGGGCAGGGATGCCTCGCCGCTCTCAAGTCCCAGACCCCGCCGTCCGCGGCCCGACTGCTTTGACCTTGAGAAGGTCAGCTCCCCGTGATCGTCTCTCGGGGCTCAGGCTGGGAACCTAAAATAGCACAGATGATGGTGGAGAGGTAGGTCATGGGCACGGGCTGGGGTCCCCGGGCTCCGGGCAGGGAAGGGGACACCCCGCGGGTGAGCCTCTCTGCACCCTGTTCCCTGCCCACACCCCCCTGCAGACTGGTGCGTGTCCTTCGGGGTAGGGACCCAGAGCCCCCCCTCGACGGCCCCCGCTGGCATTTTCTTTCTTTTCCGTGGGCACTTGTCATGTGCTTCCCTCCACGTAAGTCTCTCTGCTCATCTACTGGCCTTCATGTTCTTAAGGAGCCGTGGCCCAGAGTCTGGGCTGCGAGTGTGGCCCCAGGCCGGCACCCGGCTCTGCACCCCGTCCCCTGGCCCCGGCGCAGCCCTCCGCTCAGGTTTCTGACCGTAAACACCGTGCCTGCCAGAGGGTCTTATGATGAGTGATCCCACCACGTGGGAGGTCCTTGGGGCCGCGACAGACCCACACGTGGACAGACACAAGCCCCTTACTAGTGGGACCCAGCTGTGGCGTCTTCCTGTCCCTGCGGCCCCAGGGCCACGCACGGGGAGGGGCACCGTCTAGAAGCCAGGCCCTGGCCCCTCACCGTCTTCCCGATCGGGGCCGGGCCCCGCGCCGTGTAGAGGCTTCAGGGGGCCCGCGGGGTCTCTGCCCGGGCTGGCTGGGGCACAGGATGCCCGGCAGCTCTTGTGCCCCCTCAGCTCCCTGGGCCCCACTGGCCCTAATTCCCTCAAACCCTGTGGTCTCTGCTCAGCAGTCCTGTGGTTGTCGCTGCCGGCGCCCCAGGGGACACGCAGGTGTCCCTCCCATGAGAGGCGCTGGCCAGCGGGGAGCAGGCTGAGGGGTCCCACCCCCGTCCCCCTCACCTGCACCCCAGGCCCAGGTCTCCCAGGAAGATGTGCCATTGCAGGTGGCGTGGACCCGCCCCCGAGGCATGGTCCCTCCTGCCCCCGAGCACTCCGCCGGGACTCTGCCCCGGAGGCAGCCTGGCTTCCACCTGCCTGACGCGGCCCCCTGAGGCCCAGTAGGCACAGAGCGGACGTTGGCTCCAGCTTCTCGGAGGTGACGGAGGTGGGCTGCGCACAAGCCCAAGGAGTGGGCGCAGGACGGATGCGCTCCTTGCGGGGCTCAAGGCCCACTGGGCAGGGGCTGCCCCCAGGGAGGACGTGGGGGTCTCGTGCTGGGTCCAGGGCCCAACCTCCCCAGGAGGCCTTGTGGCCCGACCGAGCGGCAGGGGCGGCGTGCTGGGGCTTCGTCTGGGGACTGTCCAGGACGGCGTGGCTCCAGGGCTCTCTGTCGCCATCTCGATTTGGTGCCATCTTGGTTCAGGACTCAAAGAGGCTCACGGCCGTGGCGTCGGCTTCCCGGGGCAGCGGCAACCGAATGGGGCTCACTGGGAGGATTCAAGCGAAGGGGGTTCATCCTCTCACATTTCCGGAAACTGAAAGCGTGACATCCAGGAGTCAGCAGGGCCACATCCAGCCGGAGGCTCCAGGGACACCCGTCTCCGCCATCCCGGCCTCCTGCGCACCAGCTGCTCCGCCGTTCGCGGCCCGGTCACGCCCCTCTCAGCCTCCACCTTCCAGCGGCCTCTCTCCCTCTGCGTCCTTGTCCCCGGCCTCCCGCTCCTTTCCCTCATAAGGACACCGGTCACGGCCTGGAGGGTCCAGCTGGTCAATCCAGGATGTCCTTAACTTAACCCCATCCGCAAAGACCCCTTTTCCAAATAAGGTCCTATTCTCAGGTTCCTCCGGTTAGGATGTCAATCGGCTACTGATGTCTTTAAGCCACCGAAGACATGGGGTAAATTTAGTTCTGGAGACGCATGAAGCTGTGGCTCTCCCCCTTTGTCCCCAGAAACATGTCGTCAGAAGCTCTAGGAAACATGAAGGAAGGAGACAGAATAATTCTTCACAGCGTTTTAGTGATTAATTTAATTTTTGCACAAAATTCTAGTGTGTATTTTGCCAAGCCTTATGTTTTTTAGGAGTGTGACTCAGGTTTAGCATGAATCACGGGGCGTCCTGGTGCACCTGTTGATTCTGCAGTGCAGGTGAGCCCGTGTTCACAGAACTCTGACTGTTTTGGAGTGACTTTTACTTCATGGCCCAGTTCCCCACTTAGAAGCTGTATCAGCACGTAACAGGCCGTCCGTGGGGGACCGCGGGGAAGGGTCCAGAACACTCTACAGTTTTTCAACCTCCTTGGAGGGGGTGATCTGTAATCCTCCTCGGGATTTCAAAATAAAAAGTTAAGAAAAGAACAAAAAAAGAAGCTAAAATAAATGCATTTAAAAATAAAGGCCAGGGCTCACCTGGGTGACTCAGTCCGTTCAGTGTCTGACTCTGGACTTCGGCTCGGGTCATGATCTCATGGTTCCTGAGCTCAACCTCTGCACCGGGCTCTGTGCTGAGGCCACAGATTCTCTCTTGGGATTCTCTCTCTCTCCCTCTCTCTCTGCCCCTCCCCGGATCTCTCTCTTTCTCAATATAAATGAATAAACATTTTTTAAATTAAAAATAAATAAAATAAAAAACGAAAGAAAGCAAAAGAAATTGAGCCCTATGATTCAGGACACGGACCTCAAAACAGGTGGTGCTGACGCACAGAACCGGTGTCAGGAGGGAAACGGGTGTGCACCTGTCCCTTACAGTGCGTGAACTATGTACTTACACCGGATAAGGTCACTGGCTCTGCCTCGGTAGAAAAGTCCAGAACTGGGCTCGGGGTGGTCAGCCCTGCATGCGGACTGGGAAGGAAGAGGCGCCCCGAGGGGTTGCCACGTCACCCTGAAGAGTTTAATGTCCTTAGAAACCGTGGAGAAAGTACAGAAAACAGAGCTTGGAGGTGGCAGATGCGGCACGTTGCTTCTGTTTCGCTGTGCGCTTTGCCGAGAGCTTATTGTGTGAACACTAAGAAGGAGCCCGAGCCGGTGCTGGGCAGACAGGGGGAGGTGGGGGGGGCGGTGCTGGTGGCGGCAGAGCAGGAGCGGGTCCCACGCCGGGCCGAGGCGGCTCTGGTGGGGGTGACACGTAGCGAGAAGGGCCGGCGCGCTGAGCCGCCGACTTAACTGCACTTTGCTTTGAAATCGAATGATAGATTTAGAGTGATTTCTGATTCAATCAGAAGAGGCAGGTGTGGATATTGTGCGGGTTTAGTAAGAGAAACAGAGGGCACACGGCTCCCTGCAGCTGCGGCCCCTGGTGCCCAGGGAAGAGGGAGACACAGCTTTCTTGCCCGGCCCGGGGTCAGGGTAATTCTGGAGCCCAAGGAGGGTGCGTGAGCTGGGCACGCAGGGGGAGGCCCAGCCATGTGCCATTGAGGCCCCACCTCTGCTGCCCAGAAGGCCCCACAGGTGTGCGATTCCGTCTCTGGGACCTGTTCCCAGGGCGTTTTCCTTCCTGTCCTCACTGTGAGGCTGGGGTCTGGGGGCCCAAACTTGAGCGTCCCTTGATTCCACGCCTCTGCACGGCCTTAGCCCGAGGTACATTTGTGGCCCACAAGCTGTGCTGCCTTGTCCCCGAGCAGAGGGGCCTCCCCATCCTCTGTGTCCACACACGAGGTGGGTCCACCCCGAGGAACGCACTGCCCCAGCTGCCTGGGACATGCCCGCGGCCCGCCAGCCTGAGCGGCACGTGGACACCTGGCTACGGAACCGGAGGCAGACAGGGACGCCGGGGTGGCTCTGCCTGTTACGTGCCTGACTCTTGATTTCAGCTCAGGTCATGATCTCAGGTTCATGGGAGCTTGGATCTGCTTTGGGTCCTGTCTCCCCATCTGCCCCTCACCTGCCCACGCATGCACCGGCTCGCTCGCTCCCTCTCTGTGTCTGAAAAATAAATAAATAAACTCAAAAAGAAAAACTGAGACAGTAGACATTCATTACGTGAACTCACTAGACTTGGGAGGAACTGTTGGGAGTAATTAGGAGCAACTTTATCAGAATGAAGCACAGAAATAAAATGTAAGCGTGTACCTTAACACCTTTCCTTCCCCCTCTCGCTAAACTGACTCACGGCTTCCCCCAGCCACAAGAACTCATGAGAAAATTACCGGATTCTACAGACACTCTCCTCCCTCTGTGACCTCATCCCTGCCCTGGATTCTGTAGAAAGTCTCCTCCCTCTGTGACCTCATCCCTGCCCTGGATTCTATAGACACTCTCCTCCCTCTGTGACCTCATCCCTGCCCTGGATTCTATAGACACTCTCCTCCCTCTGTGACCTCATCCCTGCACTGGATGTTAAGGCATCTCTGGTCTTTGAAGGAAGGAAACACGTCGGTTCTCAGGCAGCAGGAGCACCTACCGCAGTCTGTTCCCGGGCGACTTCGTCAAAACTCACATCTCTGGTCTTTGAAGGAAGGAAACACGTCGGTTCTCAGGCAGCAGGAGCACCTACCGCAGTCTGTTCCCGGGCGACTTCGTCAAAACTCACAGGGGTGGATCCAATTTTCAGGGCGGCCTCCTGCCCACCTGATAGCGTCCACCTGACGACGAAGATGTGATGTTGAAGAATTTCCTGTGCGCCCAGAGGCCCTTTTCTGAATTATAGAGTTTTTGCAAACACTGAAATAAATACACAGAAATGCTGAAAAAAATTAAAACATTTCCACCTCCCGCAGCTCCCTCGCAGCCGGCTGCCGGGCTGAGCCGACAGGCGGGCAGGTGCACGGCTGTGGCCCCTGCACGCTGCGCACACGCTTCTTACCTGACGGCTCGCAAAGAACTCTGGGCAGTAGATAAGCGGCTGGAGCTCAAGGGTCTGACTCCGCCCCTTTGAGCCACAGGAGTGAGATGTCCTTGAGCAAGCCCAGGGGGGAGCGGCTTGTGCTTCAGGACGGGGGTCTGTGGAGACCCGAAGCGGCGGGAGCAGACCCCGTCCCTACCCGCTGGCCGCCCTGGGCTCACCGGTGAGCGCATGGTGGGGCTCGGGTCTGGATTCGGGTGCCTCCCCCCCACGCGCCTGGGGAGCTCGCGCCCGGCTCCAGCCTGGGAGCGACGGGGCCGCAGCGAGAACACGCTGTCCGGAGGCACCAACACAGAAGCCGCAGCACCGAGGAGGCCGGCGGCCGGGGCGCACGGCTGTCAGCTTGGCGGTAACTCTCGTGAGTCCCCAGAAGGGGACCGAGACGGGGTGGGCTGCCAGCTGTGCGTGAGGACCACAGTAGAGGAAGGGGTGCGGCGCCGTGTGCAGGGGGAGGGAGCCCGCAGAGGGGCCCACGGGCAGGTACGCACCGCGGGCCACCTCGCCGGTCCCACGGAGGGCCCGGGTGACTGTGAACACACACCACTCGCACACACCAGGCACACACACCACGTGCACGCACCACAGAGGAAACGGGGTGGCCTCTGAGGACTTGCTCCCCCCGTGCCTCCAGCCAGCTCCTGGAACAGGCCCCCATGCTCCTAGGCGGGGACTGGCCTCCCTGACAGGCCTGGCCCCTGAGCTCCGGTGGCCCCCGCGGGTCACGGCTGTACCTCCGGCTGCGACAGGCCTGTGGCACTGCCCGGCGGCCTGCCCCCGCCCCGGGAGCCCCGCAGGGGGTGTGCCCAGGGAGGCCAGACGCCGCGGGTGAGAGTCTGTCAGACCCTCTCTGCTGGAACAGACCTCCTGCTCGCTGGGAGGAGCACACATTCTCCTCAAAGCCCTTGTCACCTCTCTTCGACTCTGTTGTGGTGACTGAAGATTTTCGGACTTTGGAGAGGCCTCAGCGTCTTCTGTGTGAGTGACTCCCTGGTATCTCGTCTGGGTGCCCGCTTCCCCCACCCCTGCATCACCCTGTCCCTTGGGGGCAGGGCTCTCTGTGTAGCTGCGTCTCCCCCCACGGGGATCCCAGGAGAAGATGACAAAGGATGTCCTTGTGCCACAAGGACATGGGTGTTTTAAGACTCTTCTGGTCAGTGCTCCACGGGACTTCTGACTTCCGCGGGGCCACGAGGCTGACGGAGCCCCAGTGACATACGACACAGCCCCCAGCGAGGCCCCGAGGCTCCGCAGCCTCCTGGCGCCTGAGGGGGAGCAGCCCTGCGCGGCGCGCTGTGCACGGAGCCCTCGCTGGGGGTGGGCGCGGCTTCCGGAGAAAGCCCGAGACCTGCCCACCTGGCCCCGTGTGGGGAACAACGTCTCCGAGTCGTGTCAGGAGAAGCCGAAGAAGATGCTGCTTTGTCCTCATCCTCCATGAGCAGCTGCACCCCTGCAGAGCCCCCGCCCCTTCCCGCCCTCAGGGGAGGGCAGGGGAGGTCCCCGGAACCACTCCGTCCCCACCCCCACGCCTGCCAGCCCTCCAGGACCTGCACAGGCCGGGTCCCAGGCCCTGGGTCTCCATCCGGTGTGTGCAGCCCCGAGTCTCTCCTTCAGCGTTGTCAGGTGGGCCCCCAGGAATTCCAGCATGTTCCAGGCACCTGGGCTCCATGAAGTGTCCCCGTTACCAGATGCAGAGCCTCCCCACAGCATCGGATCCACGGCGTCTGACCCACGGCGGCTGACCCACGGCGTCGGATCCACGGTGTCTAAGGCTGTCACACAGGCCCCGACACCCACACTGTCAGGTGCTGCCCCAAACCACACCCGGTTGGTCCTATTCTGCCTCCTCATTTCTACCCCGCCCCCCACAAATGGGTATATTTCCCCCAGTACAGTTGTCACCCTTGGATCTCTCTTAATGGTTCCCATTGGAGAAATACAGTCACCCTTACACCTGCTCACTTAGGAGGCACTTCTGCCTTCTCCAAGGTCTCCCTGACCCCGTGAGGACACCAGTCATTGTCATGAATTCCAGTGGCATGTAAGGTGACACGCGGACACACACCTGCTTCTTTCCCACCCTGCCATCTCCTCCCGCTGTAGACGTGAAGAAGCACTTTCATGCCGTGTTATCCATATTTCTGCTCAAGGACAGAACATTCTAGAAGCTCTCGAAATCCGAACCCCCGTGCAGTCATCATGTCCGCAGCAACGGTTGTGCGCGTGACGGACAGCACGGCTAAGTGTTTGACAAATCTCCACCCGCCTTCCAATAAGGCCGTAGCCCATTTTCCAATAAAGCTGATGAAACCTGATAAAAAAAAAAACATTGGAGGAATCAGAAGGCCCCCAGGCTAAGTGGAATCACATCTCGTGAAATTCCACATTCAGTATCATCTATGTTGGAAATATTAAAAAATTCATATATCGTGAAATGATAGATACTTATGTCACTGTTTCAAGAAGTTGTGCTGACCGAGCCGACCCTCGCTTCCCGCCGAAGAAGGGCCTTCTGGAATTCAGGACGATGGCGTTATTGACCTGCCGGCCTGCTAGGCCGCCGGGCACCCAGCGGTGACGGGTCAGCCCTGGACCGTCTGCGCCCCCCTCGTCTGATCAGCAGCCTCAGCTGCACTCGCCCGGCATCCAATCAGGGCCGGAGCCCCCTCCTCACCCCCGAGGTGACAGAGGTGAGGCCACAGAGGCTGTGAGCTGTGGAGTGATGTGGCCGGGGTCTGAGCAGCAGGTCCGGAGGGCCGGAGCCCTTCCTCCCAGCCCAGGAAGCCACGTCCTGTCCTTCCACAGCGGCAGTGGGTCCAGCCCTCCTCTGACCGCCAGGGGCACGGCCGGTGGTAGGTCTTGGGTTTGGAAGGCGCTTTGAGCCCCTTCTGCAGCAGCCACAGGAGCCCTGGGCTCACTTTGTCCTCGGTGCTCCCGGGAAAGGGAGGTCTCTCTCTAACTCCCCAAGGGAGCCCGTGACCCCACTGGTTGCCGGGCTCTCCCTCCTTGGCCCCACCTGTGGGCACAGCTGGCAGCCCGATCCACTAGCCTCCCTCTGGGGGTGGGGCCCTCACCCCCACCGGCAGAAGCTCACCTGAGCTGCAGGGGGTTCTCCTCCCCACCTCCAGGAAGATGCCAAGACAGCCCTCTCCGCCCTCCCCCCCCCCCACCTCCCACCACTGCTCCCGCCCCCTCCTCAGAGCCCCTCCCACCTGACAAGTACAGTTTTCGCCCTACCCCACCACCCCTGGACTGGAGGCTCTGGGAGGGCAGGGCTCCATCCTTTCCCTGAAGGGCGCCCAAGGCGGGAACCGCCAGCATCATCCGGTTACCCAGGCCGCTGCACCCCCACCTCGCAGAGCTTCCTGGCCTCTGGACACCTTGACCCCCGCAGCCCAGAGCACCGGCCTTGGCCTTGGCTTGCCTGCCTTCCTCTCATTCGGTTCCCTGATGGTATGTCACTTCCTCTGAGAAGGCCTCCCTGACCACTCGTCTCTCTCTGTAATTACGAATGCTCAGGGCGGCTTATATCAGTGCTGGCCATCAGCTCGTACGCTTAAAGAGAACAGGGGTCAAGTCTGAAAGCAATCCGTGCTTCACCGCTGAGGAGGCGTCACGCAGGGTCTTTGCACAAGGCAGGGTCATGGCCAAAGGCGGTTGACTGCGAGGGAAGCAGAGGCCGGGGGAGCACCGTGCTCAGAGCTGCACATGGGGAGACTCTGGGGGTGCACGGGAGTGGAGGAGCTGACCGCTGGCCCCACCTGGAGGAGAGGACTCTTCTCGGAGTGACGAAGTGGTGGGCGTGCAACCCTGCCAGCGGATGACCAGGAGAAGGCCAGGCTCAGCTGACTCGGACAACACATTTCTATTACCTGAAAGGAGAATGGAACTTTCTGGAAAGGAACAGGTCCCAGTCACCCCTTGTCTCCTGCCCTCCAGCACCCCACACAACAGGTCCCTACAAGTAAGGACGGGGTGGAGGAGTCTGAGGCTCCCCGTGCATGTCCCTTCCCTCCTGTGCCTTCTGGGAGGCCACCTGTCCCCTCTGGGGCTGTCGTCTCTAGGGGGGGGGGAGATGGGAGTGGACCCGACCACACCTGCGTTCATTCCTGCGCCGCTTCCAGAATTTCTGTGGGTTCACAGCTCGTCCCCGTCTCTCCTCAGAGTGTGGAGTCGGTGGCTTCGCTCATAAACACCCGTGTCTCCCAGGTTCTGCGCACTCTTGCTCCGAGCACTGGGTTTAAAATGAGTTGACATAAAGGCGGTGGGAGGGTCTCCGGCCTCTCGGGTCTGCAGCCTGCGTGGGCCTCGGCTCCGCCTCGGAAACACGGTGCGTGTTCTGTTGTGTGTTTCCCTCTTCCAGGGGCTTCCCCCACACATCGGAGTGTGGAAAGCATCCCGGGCAGGACGGCCAGGATGTCACCCACTGACTCCACACGGAGTCAACTTCATCTGCACTTGAAAATATGCTCCTGAGCTTGTCCTGCCGTCCGCCTTCTGTCTGGAAGCCGTGAGGCCCTAACTCGACACCCCAGGTCATATAGGGATTTAATGGATGAAAGAAACAACTTGACCCTGTGGAAGAAAGACATTGTAGGCACCCCAGAAAAGTACAAACAGCGTCCGCTCTGTACAGATGAGTAGACATTTTAACATTTAAAACTGAAAACTGGTTTGAGGAATACTTCTCAGAGTGTTTGGGTTTGCTCTGCGTTGGATGAAGTCGCGGGGGGCGGGGGGGGTATTCCAGCCTGAACTGGAGCTGGGGGAGGGGGCGAGGACAGAGTGCAGAGCTTGGGCCTGGGGGGTGGGGCTGGGCTGGCCTGGGGTGGGGTCCCCCCACAGTCACCTGAATCTCGGGACAGCCCGGGGTAGATCTCCAGAGGACAGAAGACGGGTCCTCAGGCAGAGGGCACGGGGTGCTGCGCTCTGCTGCCTTGAGGTTTCTAGAGGGGGGGGCCTGACCGTTGGCCCTGCAGTGTCCCCTCCATGTTCTCCACCTCGGCCGAGCAAGCCGCAGGTGCACCGCGGGGACCGTGGGGACCGTGGGGACCATGGGGACCGTGGGAGAGCCGGCACACGGGTCGCCCTCCCCCAGGCCCCGGAGAGCAGGTGCTCGGCAGGGATGGGCTGCAGGGCTCGGGAAGACAGTTCAGTCTGCGGACACCCAGGGGCGGGGCGGTGGGCAGCACACAGGGCAGGTGAGCTGCCGTGATCCTTGCCCCCGCCGCCCCGCAAAGCCAAGACGCCTCCTTCATCCCGGGGAGCAGGTGGCATGGTGGGTCCCCAGGACAGTATGTCTCCCAAAGCTGAGCCCGACCGTGTTTGAGAAAGTCTTTGTGGCTCTGGTTAAGGATCTTGGGACGAGACATCCTGAATTAGGGGGCCCCAGTGACAGGGCCGGCGCCGGCGCGGGGATTAGTCGGCACACCGACCCGGTGTGACATTTAACGTCAGCTCCGGAGGCCGACCGAGGTCCGGGCGCTGGCGGACTAGACTCCTGGCTCGCCCACGCCCCTCCCCGCTCTGTCCACGCCGCCAGGAGGGAGCCGGGGAGGGACACCGGGCCCCTCTGCTCATAGGACACGAGTCCTGTGGGGTTAAGTTCCCGTCCTCATGACTCATTTGAGCTGAGTTATCTCCCGAAGACACCTCCTCAAAGGCAGACCCAGTGGGGGTTACCGGGGGAGACTCAGTCCACACCTGCGTAGGCGGGAGGCGGTGTGTGGGAGGAGGCCGGCTGGGGGGCAGAGACCCGGATGGGAGCGTGGGCTCTGGGGGGACCTGGGGCCTCAGGTGGGGGGTGCTCAGACGGTGCATGGCTTCTGTCCCAGTGTCCCCTAGGCTGGGGGGGGGGGTTGGGAAGGCCGCGGGGAACCGAGGCAACCTGCAAATGTGTGCTGGCGGCCTGCACGGGGACAGGCGGGGACAGGCGTGATTCCGGCTTAGACTGGCTCACCCCACAGGTGCTGGAGCGCGCTGGGGCTCTGTCGCCACATCTGCCCTGTAGCAGGCGCGGGTGCGGGAAGGCCACAGCCGGTGACCCCCGGGCCACAATGGGAGCAGGTCTGGGTCCACCCAGGGTGGGCCTGGTGCTGGGGTGTGTCTGGCAGAGGACAGGGGCCCCACGGCAGTCAGGAAGGCCGCTGGGTCCCCAAAGCCACAGCCGGGAAGTCCCGCCTGGAGCATCTGAGGTCCTGACTCCCAGGTCAGAGGCCGCGGGTTTGGACAAGGCTGGTGACAGAGTGTATGCCAACCCCAGTGGCCCAGCCCTGGGTCCCTGGCAGCCCTGGGTCGCCCCTGCCTCATGGCCACCAGCCCCTCCGTGTTCTGCCTCCCCTCTGCCAGTGACCTCTTGGCCGGGTGCTGAGCAGAGGCCGGGACCCCGGGACCCGCCTGGGCTCCCGTGTGGCTGGTAGAGGGGCCACCGGTCACTGTCACGGCCGGGCTGAGGGCAGCTCTCCATCAGGGAGCCCCCCCCCCACCTCTGTGGCACTTCCGGGCCATAATCTGGGTGCTGATTAAGCAAATGATACACAAGAAACCTCTCGGCTCATTGTTCCCAAGAGGCAGTTACTAAGCGCTTGGCTGCACGTGGCCGTCTCTCCAGGAGCGGGACACCATTCCTGCCCCTTGTCACAGCCACCTTTCTTCCTTCCACATTCGGCGTGAGTCCCGGGCTGTCTCCACAGCAGACGTGCGTTCGCACGCTAGATTCTGCTTAAATATCAGGGAGTTCATGAGACCCCCGAGCGGTTCTGGGAAAGCCTCAGGGCTCGGGGCCCGGGTGTGACCAGAGCGCGTCCCCACTGAGGTGCTGACGTTAGGGTGCCCCGTCCCGTGGAGCGCCAGCTTTGCTGCTTCTGTAGCTGCAAAGGAGCCCCTTCGGGCTGTGTGTGGAGCGGGGGGGGTGGGGGGGCCCTTGGCTGAGCCAGGAGGAGCAGCAGCCAGCGGTCGGCGGGCCTCCACGCTGACGCGGGTGGAGGGGACAGTCCTCGGTCTTGGTGGCCGTTATTGACCACACACAGTGTCTTCACAGAAGACGTCAAACCTCAGGAACAGTGTTTCAGAAAATCTACGGCAGAGCTGCCTGGGTGGCTCAGTCGGTTCAGCGTCTGACTTGGGGTCAGATGATCTCACAGTTCTTGAGTTTGAGTCCCCATGTCCAGCTCTGTGCTGACAGCTCAGAGCCCGGAGCCTGCTTCAGAGTCTGTGTGTGTCTCTCTATGCCCCTTTCCCACGCATCCTCTGTACCTCTGTCTCTCAAAAATAAATAATGAAACATCAAAAAGTTAAAAGAAAAAGAAAGAAAGAAAACCTATGGGAAAAGAACTCTCTAGAAGACTTGGAGTCAGCAGCAGGTGAGCCGGCAGTGAGGATGGAGGGGGGGAAGTGAGGCAGCACAGGGAGAGCTCTGGGGAAGCCACTGAGTCTCGTGTGACATCATGGGTGTTGTCCCTGGGGAAAAGAAAGACCGGGAAGCCGGTCTGGGACCACACCCTGTGACGTGCAGTGTGTGCGCTCGAGGCGGGAAGGACGGCAGGGAGCGGTATGCGGTGTGCGCACTGCGCGGAGGAGGGTCGGTGGCCGGGTGAGGTCAGTCCCCCCAGAAGAACCCTGTGGCCACTTCACAGGCAAGGGCCACATCACTTCTGCGCCAGCTCGCCCCACGGCATGGCAGTGCCAGGGCCAGGACCGAGCCGGTCTGTGCTCCCAGGGCTCCCCGAGGGGAGCTCCTCACCCGCAAGGTGGGGCCAGCGGGGGCAGGGTGGGGAGCAGTGTGGGCGACTCCGGGAGCCCCTCCTCCACGGGCACATGCGCCGCCACGAAACGATGCTGGCCACGCACTGCCAACCTTCGTGACGTGTGCAGGTTAGCGTCCGTGGGGCCAACGGCAGGGACGGGTCAGGTTCCACAGGTGAAGGACTGTGAGGTCATCCAAACCGCAGCGACCAGACCGGTCTTGGACAAAGGGCGCACGGTCCTCTCCCTCCTCTCCTGGGCGCACTGGCAGAATCCATTGGAGACGAGGATCCCGCGTCCCAGCCTTGGCTCCTGGGGGCTCTGATGAGGCGGCTGCGTTCGCGTCTTCTCAAGCCCCGCCCCCCGTCAAGCCCTGATGTCCGGAGGCCGTGTGGACAGCACTCCTTCCGGCTGCGAGTGGGGTCCGGGGCTGTCTCCCTCCGCCGCCCGATATGGAGGAGCCAGAGGGAGGACTCGGGCTGTGCTGCCGATGGTGGAAGTCAGGACTGAGTGCAGGACCTTCCCCCGGGCCAGAGCGATTTGACCTTGGCTCCTGGATCTCTTTGTTCTTTCAGCCTCACAGCCTTGAAATGTGAAGCTACTTCGAGGTGTTCTTGCTCATCCGGTCGGCGGAGGTCTCCAAAGTAAAGCCGGAGCCCCGAGCTCTGAAAATAAGTGTCTCGAAATCCTCGGAATGGGTGCATTAGATTTCTGTCATCTGGTCTACTTCCTGCCAATTCAAGGGTGCTCTTAGTGTAAACTCTCCTGAGTTGTATTAACTCCGTTCCGAAGGAGTCCATTAGGGACGACTCTGTGGGCAAATGAGCCAGTTCTTTTCCGCCCCCTCACCCCCCCCATAGCAGCCTAGATCACCCATTACAATCTCGTGTCATTTCTCCACCTTATGTCTTGTGCAATCACTTTTTCCTCCTGACTTTAAGTTGATGGGCACCACTAGGTTGTCCCAAAAGGGCTGAGGTGCCCATACAGGTACCAACCACAGTGCCTAATGTGCTTTGTGCCACACAAAAGTTTGGGGGGGGGGTTGTGAGCAGGAAACCTTCCAGAGCCCAGCACAGTCGTCGCTGGAGACTTAGGGACCCGAGAGTGCGAGGTTAAAACCCTCCGGACCTCGGCCGCGAGGGGCTCCTGCAAACAGCCTGGGGTCGGTTCCACAGCCCCCTCCCTGTTCCCACCGACCTGCGGCTCATTTTGGTCAGCTTCCTCTCTGTGGGCATGGCCCGTCTCGGAGGGGGACAGACGCTTCTGTGGAGGGGGACAGACGCTTCTGTGGAGGGGGACAGACGCTTCTGTGGATGTGAACCCGGGCTCGGCCGGGCCGTACTCTGTGCTGGGTCTTAGGGTCCAGCACAGGGGAGAACATGGCAGATGGCGGTCCCTCGCTCAGGGACAGCTGTGGGGCTTTCTCCCGGGCCCTCTCTACCCTTTTCTGAACCCCCAGTGTCATTAGCTTTCCAGGAAATTCCCATCTGTTTAAGTGACTTTCATTTCTCAGAAGACCATTCTGTCTGCGGGTTCCAGGGCCACCCACGCCTAGCTGGGCCTTTGGTGGGACCCCAGGCCAGGCCCTGGGACGGCCTGGGTGAACAGGAGCGCCCCGGCTCCCAGGGGCCGAACATGCTCTCGAGGCCCGGAGGGAAGCAGGCCTGCTCGGGCACCCGGCGGTGGGGCCCCCGCGCAGCGGCCAGCGGCCCCCACTTGGAAGGATGTCTGCTGAGCACTGACTGCACCACCGAGGCTCTCTCAACCAACATGGAAGGGACTAGTGACCTGCGTGTGGCCCCACGGGCAGGGCGGGGTGCAGGCAGGCCTTGGGGCGGCACCTGCTCACAGTGGAGGTGCTGGGCACTACTGAAAACAGCAGGCGGGCATGGGAGGGGCAGGCAGAGCTCGCCCAGAGCTAAGGGCCAGTGAGTGCCAGGCGTGAGCCCCTTGGTCATCTGCGAGCCTGGAGAAGAAGGCAGGCAGGGGTGCAGCGGGAAGGGGAGGGGGCCTGCATCCCAGAGCCCCCCACTCCCGGTGGGATCCTGGTGAAGACAGAGGCGCTCTCCTCCCGTCGACGTCCAGCACCGCCCCGCGGTGGGGGTACCGCTCTCCTGGGCCGCCTGCTGCTGGCCTCTCATATTCCTGGCTTGCTGAGCACCTTGCTGCGGGCCACGGGGCCCAGGACAAGCTAAGGGCGCCAGAGGCCCCAGGGGTGACAGAACTGATTGACGTCTTCTGTGCATGGATGGGGAGGGGGCTGTCATGCTGCTCGGAGGAGGACGTGGGTGCCTGGCCGTTAACAGGGCAAATTTGAGCACTTCTCCTTCTGTGGCTGTTCAATGCATTGTGGGTCTTAGCTCTTGAAATCGGGGACACCGGGCATCAGAGTTCCGTGTCCTGCGCAGAACGGCCATGCCGGCTCCTCCCCTCCTGGTCTGACCACCGGCTGAGCCATGTGTGCAGTGAGCCCCTCTGAGGGCCAACGGGTGTGTGCCTCAGCACCCCGTGGTCACGGCAGTGTGCCCTGGGCTGGAAAAAGGTGAAGGTCACCTCCCCCTGGGCCACTCTTCAGACGCCCTGCTTCTCTGTCCAAGCCAAGGTGACGGCCTCTGCAGAGATTACAGCCATGCCAAGCACTCCCTCTCCTTGGGCTCTGTTCTCTTCGCCCCATCATGCTGCCTTCCCGACCTGACCCTCAGGGATGAGGTCTGGGTGCAGGGCCGCAGTGTCAAGGCGGGACAGGCTTGAGAGCAGGGGGCTCTTAGACCCTGCCTGGGAGGCCCACGCACACCTGCCAGTGAGGAGTCCCTGTTATGTCCATGGGACATAAGGACCCTGAGGCCTCTTGGGTCCCAGACAAGAGCAGCTTCCACAGCACAAGTGGGTCCTTCAGAATATACAGGATATGTACACGCGGGTTACATACACACGGGACACATGTACAGAACACGCAGGCTCTATGTACAGAACACGCAGGGTACGTGTGCGGGTCACGGGATACATATTTTGCCGCTGCTGGAGCCGGCGCCCACACGCCCCAGAACCACATCTGAACAGACACCTCCCAGAACCCGGCTTCATTCCTTCCCGACACAGGTGTTGATTTCGATTCATGGATGTCTTGTGATGATGATAATAATAATAATATAGTTATTGCTTTTGGTTGGAGACCAAGACTTCTGCTCTGAGGAAACCCAGCCTGGGTCAGGCCTCTGGTGTTGAGCACAGGACTCCTGTGGTTCAGACACACAGATTCCGATCTGATGGGAGGGACGGTCTGGTCATCTGTGCGGGCACGACGAGCCGGGGCTGCGGGGCAGGACACGAGCCCGGCTCTCTGTCCCAGGCGCGGGGCAGAACGGGCCGGGCATCAGGATATGTGCGGAGAAAGGGATTTCCGTGTGCGGGCATCCAGGACGGCAGACAGGATGCTTGTGAGGCCGGTGTCACAACAGGACTGAACTCGAGGCTGGTGGTTTCCAGAAAGCCCGGGCCCCGCCCCTCCAGTGAGGAGCCCCAGGCGCACGCCCCCACAAACCTGCAGGCTGGCGGGGACAAACGCCCGCCTGGGAGCTCTGGGCCCTGGTCCCGTTGCTGACCTGGGACCTGAGGAGGGCCCCTGTCCCCGCCCAGGTCCGGCACCCCAGCGTCGGCTGCACCCTCCTTCTGGGGCATGGCCTCCACCCGGAAGCTGGTGTTCGTCCTGATCCCGGGAGCCTGTGCTTCCCTGAGGTTTCACGCCAGCCTGTCTGGCGCAGAGCAGCCCGCAGGGCGGAGGCTCCAGGCCGGGTGTCTGATGGCGGACGCCCCGGGGCACAGATGGGAGCTGCGGGACTTCTGTAGGGCTGCGAGGAGAGGAGGGTTCCCCCAGGCGTGGGGGCGAGACTGGGTTCTCACCCAGGGGAGACGGGGGGCCTTCACCCGGGGGGAGATGGGTCATTCTCATCCAGGTGAAATGGGGGGCCCTCACCCAGGGAAGACATAAGCGTTCTCCTAAGGTGAGACTCAGGTTGGGGGTCACATCTGCAGCCTGGGTGGATGAATGGGTCTCCAGTGTTTGAGTGCAGGGGCTGGGTCCCCCTGAGTCCCCACTGTCTCGAGCTCCACGGTGTCACTGGACCAGGCTCCTGCACACCTGCTGCGTGAGGCCGCGGCTCCGCCCTGAATTCCCGGGTTTCCTGTCCCAGAGGTGGTTCGTGAGCCCCTCCCAGGGAAGCCTTTCTGGGTCAGCAGCCCGACCTCGGGGTGCCGGGGGAGACTCCGCCCCCCGCACCTGGTCACTGTCGGCGCGTCCCCTCTGAGTGTGCGCAGCAAGTTCAGGGCCGCGCAGGTGAATTCCAGAGAGACCTCCTGTCCCCGAAGGGCCGGGGACTCACCTCAAGTTCCAATCTCCTAAAGTTATTGCTCAGGAATCTCTTTCAGAGTCTCGGTGGGAAGGCAAACCTGCTCCCTGGAGCAGCACCCTCGCCCCGACGAGCGACGCGTCAGGGATTTGGGGGCAGGTGTATGTGTTTCCTGCCGCTGTGTGTCGGGTGACCACCTCACAGCTCTGGAGTTCGGACGCCAGCGACGGGCCCTCCTGGGCTACAGCCAAGATGTCAGCTGGCTCTTATTCCCGGTTGTAAAGGGACGTGGCAGTCACAGAGCCCAGACCTGCCCAGTTCGGTCCCCGCCGTGCCCTTCGGCTCCTCCACCCGCCCGGCTGGGGTGCTCCACCGAGGAGGAGGCCAGCGCGGGGTCCCCAGTGAGCACGAGCCCGGCAGGGGGCTGAAGCGACATCTAAATGCGCCCCTCCCCAGAGAGCCAGAGGCTCAGCTTGGGCCCCGCATGCGTCAGGCACTGGGCCACCGGGACAGCCCTCGAAGGTCGGGTCCCTGAAGCCTCAAGGTTTGGCGGCGGTTCCGGAGACACAGCTATTTTCCGCACGCGGGCCACGCGGGGCCGACGGCTGCCTGCGCCAAGGGTTGTGAGCCCAATAATTACCAGCAAATGTGATTTCATGGCAGACGGTAGGAGCCACGTTAGGTAAATGAGATCTATCCTCTGCTCCTGGGCTTCCTGTCTGGGAAAATTGCATTTCCTAGAAAGGCTTGGACAGGGGACTCCAGACCCGGGCTTCTTGCAGTCAGAATGTTCTAGCACAGGTCAGAATGTTCTAGCACAGGCGTCCGTGTCGGTGCTTTAATTTGACGTCTTGTGCAAACAGGGTACAGCCTCCCCGGATTTCCTCTCCCATCACATGAGCTAAAAGAAGGACTGAAGCCACCGGGTAGAATTAGTGCGAAGAAAACGGCGGCGGACCGCGGGACAGAGGGAAGGCGTCTCACGGACGCTCTCGGTTCTCGTCCGAGCTCCGGTGCGGACAAGTTTGTGTCCAGTTAAACTCCACGAATTATCACCCATATAAAGTTTTCATACATTACATTGTAATATATATTAGTGTAAGTGTATCTTATTTATTATATTCAACTATTATAATATTAATATTGTGTAAGCACATGAGAGTTATAATAAGTGAAGTTGTTAAATTATGAGGCACGTACATCGGGCGTTTTCTGCGGGTATCGAGGCGTCCTGCTCAACGGCCCGGTGTTGGTGTGCAGACATGACACGTAGAGAGACGCGCACCTCCGGGCATCCTGGCCACATCCAGGGGGCTGTGATGTGCATATGGGGAGGAGCACGGTGCACCCCATCTGGGGAGCGGGCGTCCGCCGGCAGAGCCAGGACCCGCCCAGACCCTGCAGCCCCAGCGGGAGCGGGTCCTGTGATAACAGAGCCGTGCACCGTGCACAGAGCAGGCTGGTGAATTCCAGCTGCGCCTGCGGCATGCCCGTGGCCTCCAGCAGTGGGGACAGACGGGGAGAAGCCTCGATGGGGAAGCACCAGGCAGAAGTACGTGAAGGCTGCAAAATCCCGCCAGTTTCTGTGAAGGGAGCAGAGAGGCTGCCTTATTCCTACGAAGTCATTAGTGGTCTGCAAACACCTGCTTTGACATCGGGGATGGATGTGGCTCGATCGGCATCGCAGCCATTATCCCTGGCTGTCTGTCACGGGGATGACGCTGCCTATTTATTCAGAGTTGATCTCTTCCCGCAAGTACATACGGCCACGGGAAGGAGGAATCTGTCTTTCCGAACGCAGGACGACGTTCTTGGGGGACGTTCATGAAGCCCCGTCTGAAGTTGGCCTTCCACCTCTCAGCCAGAACCTGCGGGCCTGACGCAGCAGTGAGCGGCTTGTCCTCCGAAGACGTGGAAGGAAGCGTGTCCGAACCTCCCGCAGACGGGCACGTTCAGGTCATGTGAGCATCTGATGGCGCATCTCGGGGACATGATCACAGACGGCGGCAAAGCATCCGAAAACGTCCACCGCTTCCTTTCCGGGGATCCACATTGGAGCTACTTCAGGCTACCGAGTCCTGTCCTGGCAGAGCCTTTGTAGTTTTCTCCTGTAAACTGAGCATAAATCCGTGGGAGATGACAGATGACTTCATATACCATGCAAGCGAGCTCAGACAATAGCTTTAGCCATGACTGATTGCCTCCCTGTAACCCACTTTATGTTAAATGCATTCTTGCTGTTCAATTCCACCACCGTAATTTTGTTCTTCAGCATCCCTGGCCCTCTGTGGACTAACCAGGTTCCTGCAGTAATGATTTCTTTTCTATTGTATTGTTTTCTGCATAACCAAGTTGGTAGGTGGGGGTTTGGGTGACACGGCCATCTGTCAAGTTCATTTGCTCTGAAAATGCAAGAAATAATGGCCTCTACCACTCGGGGCTGTCCGCTGGAGGAGAAGACTGTCGGCGCTGCCCGGTCCCTCCTCGTATTTCTCCGAAGTGTTCGTCCCCTCTCCATACCAGGCACATACGCTTCGCCTACGCGATGGCTGTTTACATGTTTTGGTTCTTCTGAGAGCGAAAAAAATCCCCATATTTTTCCCTCTTGCTTGTCCACCCCGTCTTGCAATTCATGCAGGCAATCCAATTAAGAAGATGCGTGAACATCCAGACTAATGTGCCTGTCTCCAGACTAAAGATGCTGCCACTGCCCAGTGGCTCAGGAGCTCCATCCTATCGGGCTCTGGCGACAGGTCGTGGCTCCGTCAGGCCCAAAAAATGCAGGAGCGCCAGGGAGCTGGGGCACCAGGGAGCAGAGAGGAGCTGTTCTCTTCCCTCCTCCAAACAAAAAGCTGCTAACCTCTCATTTTGTCAGATTTCCTGGCGTCGCACACTGACAGACAGAAAGAGATGAGCAATGGGCAGGTTTTTGGGATTCCAGGCTCTTCTGCTTTAAAGGAAGCGGAAGGACGCATGAAAAATTACTTGTAAATTTCTTTTCTAAAAAACCTGACACAGATAAGATTAAAACCCAATAATGGGAGAGAAAACTTCTCTGGGTAAATCAATTCTACTTAATTAAACTGTTGTATTCCAAAAAGGATCGTCAATGATGGGGACATGTTTAATACGTTTTTGTAACATTTTCCTGCTGTTCGAGTTACCTCCAGAGATGAACGGGACCAAACCGTACCTTGAGGCTATTTCTAAGCTGCTCCTTAGTCTTGGATTTAGGTGCAAAAAGTTGGCACCCTGACCCCAAAGAAGGGAGAGCGTGGTCTCTTCCTCAGGGTTAAAGACTATGGGCCCCTCTGCAGTTTGGGGGCTGTGGCCGATGCCACGTGGGGCCTGTGTGGCACAGAGGGGCTGCCTCGGTGAGTGGTTTTGCAGGTGAGCTCGGGGGGAGCTCAGGTTGGGGGTGCGCTTGTCAGAGTTCTAAGAGGAATGGAATCAGTGCATGTCTGTCTGTCTGTCTGTCTGTCTATCATCTACCTATTATCTATCATCTACTTGTCAACTATCTATCAAAGGAGAGATAAAGAGAGAGAGAGAGCAGGGGGTGGAGGGAGGGAGAGAGTATGGGATGGAAAGTTACGCAAAGGGTTGGTTCACAGGATTATGGAGGCCCGAGTGTCCTAAGATCTACAGTCTACAAGCTGGAGACCCAGGAAAGCCAATGGTCTAGTTTCTATCTGAGCCCAAAGGCAGGAGAACACCAATGACCAAACTCAACGGCAGTCAGGCAGAGGAGAATTCTTTCTTATCCACTCTTTTACTTATGCGGCCTTCAACTGGTTGGATGAGGCCCACAGCCAGTGGGGAGGAGATTCGGATGCTAACCTCATCCAGAAACACCCAGAAACACACCCAGAATCAGACCTAACTAGATACGCGGGCACCCCATGGCCTGGTGCCATCGGCACATAAAATGACCCTTACAGGCAGCATTGCCTGGTGTATTTCCACGCAGACATCCAAGCAGACCTCTGCTTCGCTCTGGGAACCAGAGCATGTAGGCGCCTCAGGTCTTACCTGAATAATTGCTGTTGAGAACAGGGGACGTGCGGAGGAGAATTTGTGCACATCAGAGGTGCAGACACCACCTTGGAGGGGAGAGAGTGGTTGAATTTTGGGAGGGGACCCACCTCTCCCCCCAGGGTGAACTCAGACCCTTTGTGGGTCCAGTTGTCTCCACTCTTCTGGGGGCTATGAAGACACCCTGGCGAAGACGGCCATGTCTCCCCACTCGTGACACGCCTGTCTTACTTTAACGTGTGTCCTATTTGGGGCACATAGGTGACTCTGTCCGTTAAGTGCCCAACTTGGGCTCAGGTCATGATCTCACCGTTCATCAGTTCAAGCCCCACGTGGGGCTCTGTGCTAACAGCTCAGAGCCTGGAGCCTGCTTCGGATTCTCTCTCCCTCTCTCTCTCTCTCTCTCTGCTCCTCTCCAATCATGTTCTCTCTCTCTCCCTCTCAAAAATAAATAATAAACATCAAACAAAAGTTTTAAAAAATGCATCCTTGTGGAACCCAAACCCCGTAAGAAGCAGAATTCCTCAGAAGACACTTTGAGTTGTAATGAATCCTTAAAGGGAACATGAAATGTTTTTTTTTTTTCATGAAGTGGGTTTTGTGACGTGTTTTCCACACACTTGAAGTAATTCTCGCTGGATTTTATGAGCTCCAATCCTTTAACAATTGGGTTACAGATGTTATTTTTCCCCAGAAACAAACCTTACAGGGAAGGACTGTAGGAAGGGGTGGGGGGGCAGCTTCGGGTTCAAGGCACTTCCTCAGGAACAGATCCAGAAGCTCCGCAGTCATGTCACAGCACGCATCCCACGTTATCACGCACGCGGACTCCAAACCCATGTGATGCTCGGATGTAATGTCATAGTGAATGAGCTGCTCAGCTCATCAGTTAGCCAGGCTCTTCCAGATGTCTAATTCCCGGAATTTGTGCCAATAAACATTTTCCCAGTCTTAAAGTCTTTGGAGACGAGGTCAACTTTATGGACAGACTTGAAAATCTTTTTGGTAGTATTGGGACGAGGAGGGACAGAACCATAAAAACCCTCTCAAGGAGCAGCTTTGGGTTGGCCGCGGTGGCCAGCATATCCTCCTGTGTGCACAGAGGAGCCTGCTAAGTGTGTGCTGTCTGTCTAGAACCCTCCTCCGCTCTCTCCTGGCTTCGTGAAAACAGTCATTGGAGTCTGACATCTTCCTTTACCCTGGGAAGTGTGCCTGTTAATAGTAAAATATTTACATAACATACAAAAATAAGCACAAACATTGATCACTTCTAAACATCCCCCCACTGAAGACATGCATCATCCTTTGCAAAAAGAAATAGTGGTATGTAGCTAAAACTCTTTGGGGAAGGAAACTTGTCTGGCACCAACAGAATGGGAACTTTCAAGATTCCTGAAATTTCCCCTCCAAGCCTGACAAAATGCATCGATTGGATAGTTTATCAAACTGGACTGTTTGCTTCTCCTTCCTTGATGCTCTGTGTTCTGGTGTCTTGACCTCCTTGTGTCTTTCCCTGATTGATGGAGATGGACACGGGTAGGCAGCAGCATACACCTTGATGGACTTCACTCCCTCTTAATCATTCCGAAAATGCTCAAACCCATCCCAATAAATTGGAGGACAGTGAGGTCAATTAAATATCTTGTTGCCAAAACCCATCTTACTTCGGAGCCCTTTTTTTCTTCTTTCGCTGGCCTCTCCCCCTTTACCCTCCTCCACCGAGTCCTCCCCGGGGTTCTGGGGACACCTGTGTTGACCCTGTGTAGGCTGGGTATGGATTAATCGCCCAGCACCATCTTGCTGCCACGCTGACGCTTCACCACCGGAGCCCTCTCAGCCTCTCTTGCCCTAGAAGCTCCCGAACTCTCCTTGCCTCCCCCTCCTGGCCTCCTTCTCTCCCAAGACTCTGACTCGCCTTTGAAAAGCAGTGTGGGCTGTGCCCCCGTGATGCCCTAGGGCTTCTAAATCCACTCACTCAGGTAACTCGGAGTAAGCACCGGACGCGGCCCATCTATAGCATAACACGCTGCCGCCAGACCACAGCCGCTGGGGCACACCGCACACCCGCTAGCCCTCAGCAGAGAGCCGGGTGCTGCCTGGACCCCCACGCCCTCGCCCCTGGGGGTCTAGGACATCCCGAAGAAGGAGCTGGGAGTGGGAACCGGAGGAGGCGCTTACTCGGGCTTGATGCGAGCCTCACACGAACTCTAAGTGGAGACGGGCCCAGAGCATCGCGCACCGACGGGGGCCCCAGAGTCCCCAGAAACCGCCTAGTGAGTCTGATCGTCCTCTGTGAGGACAGCTGTCCTCCCCGGCACACCAGGCCTCTTTCTCTGCAAGCTCCAGCCGGTCTAGACTTATGATCCACTTAGGGGCAGACATTCCTGTGCTGAGCACAAGAACTCTTGTCTTGTAATTTATAAATAACTGGAAATGGATGGAAACTCAGTGGGTCGTGTCAGAGTTCCTGATGTGCTGGACCTCTCCTCCCCTGCCCTTCCCGATGGAGGACGCCGCCCCTCTGGAGGGAACGTTGAAAAGATGACTCTACCCCCCACTGCGGGCAGCACACACCTTACACGTGGGCACGTTACGTGTAGGTGGGTGTAGTGGGTTGTCCCTTCCCAACCCACATGCCCAACGGGGACCTCGAAGTGACCTTATTTGGAAAGAGTCTTTAACATTGAGGGTTATGAGTGGAGATCATCAGAGTTAAGTTTAGATCCCTGAACCTGGAGTATTCAAACTTGGACTTTGAGGGTCATGGTGGAGAAGGTCGCCTGTCAGCACCATTCCTGAGATGCGGGCACAGGTGTGCACCATTCTCAAGGGACAGTTGATGGCCTCCGTTGCCCTCGGCTTCCGGCAAGGGACATGCAGCGGGGCAAGCCCCGTGGGCAGAGGCAGACACATGAGCCCCAGAACAGCCTCGGGCACCGGGAGCTGGAAGAGGCAGGACGGACCCTGGAGCCTGCAGGCAGGGGCCGCACTCGGTCTCAGAGCTCCGGCCCCGGAACAGCCAGCGATAATGCCTGTTGCTTTGAGACCCCCGGTTCAAGGTGACAGGTTACGGCGGCCACAGGACAGGAGTACGGAGGTATTGCCGTCCTGAGCTGCCGTTTGGTGGCTCCCTCTTAGACTCATCTTTGCCATCATCAGTAGGAAAATCTGTGAGGACCAGCGTCTTGCAGAGGAAGCACGGCCACAGCCCCGGGGGGAGCACAGCCCGTGCGGAAGTGTCTCTGGCTCCCGTGCGCAGCTGACTCGGCAGAGAAGGTTCCTGAGGAGTGACAGCGTTCTGCGGTCAAGGTCCACCAGCCCCTGCATCTCGCCTTCCAGAAGCAGCGGGCGGGTTTGATCACAGGGAGACAGCGGCTGTGCTCACGGATTACGGGGTCCCTGCTCTGTGCCCCCGCCTCCTGCCCCACGAGCTTCATCCCTGCACCCCTGAGCCAGGCGCTCTGGCCGTTCATCTACCTGCCATGCCTGTAGCACGGGGACCGCCACATGGAGGCAAGGGACTCTCTAGAAGAGTGGGAATGGACCCTAACTGGGAAAGCACTCTGTGGAGGCGTGTGCCCACTGGACCATGCAAACCCTGTGCATGTGCTCTGGGAGGGGACCGTCCCCGTTCCCCGGACCCCGGCCATCGCCCCAGGCCTCCTTCCCGAGGAAACTGCAGGCTTCTCCGGCTCCCTCTCGAGCTTTGCCTCCAGAGGAAACAAAGATAATTGAGGCTTGTTTCCTGCCCCACAAAGCTATCATTTATTTATAGAGCTCGGCCAGGTTGGCCAAGACACAGTCTCAATGGCCGAGTCTCAGAAGAGACTGTCATTTGACACATTAACAGGCTTATTCACTGTAGTGCGGGTGGCCTGTGGCTGCCCTGCTTTTCACACGTCGGCCTCGCTCTGGGAGGACCAACCTGCAGGAAGGCAACGGCGAAGGGTGTGAAATAACAGTTACAGTGAGGACCCTCGGCACCCACGGCGCCGTAGGTTGTGTTTTAGATCCAAAGGAACGGAAGGGAGACAAAGACACGATTTTCAATGAGCTGCTCTTCACTGGGGAGGCCACCTGGGGAGTTTGGAGCAGGTCACTTTCCGAGGGGTCAACTTGCCTTCATAAACATGAGATACATGTCATTGACCTTGATCTCTCTTGGTGGTGCGTTTTCAGGGAACCTCACGGAAAGGTCCTCCCTCCACCTCTCTTGAGGCTAAAACTGGTGAAGACCGGATTCATCCAGCAATGAACCTGAGGCCTGAGTGCACGCCCTGGGGCCCAGGATGAGACAAGGGGACCCCAGGATGCAAAGTGCCACCAGGTCCCCCTGGAGCGGGGGCGAGAGGCCCAGGGGACGGAGGGGCAATGCTACTGAGAGGTTTCTGAGGAGCCCGTTTCCCAGTTCTGTGAGGGACCAGCCCTCTTACCCTCTCCTCCCCGCCTGTGCTCGGTCAGACCGAGGGGGACGCACCACGCGCCAAGGGGTGTCCGGGTATTTCTGTCTCTGCGACCACAGAGGAAACTTCTGAGAGAGGAAGTTCATCGAAAGAAATAATCACCAATTGCTTCACTTAGCGGCATGACGAAACTTCATCCAGCAAGTGGTCTAACGGCATCCTGTTCAACTATATATTCGAAATTCTTCCCTTTTTGGTCGTCTCATGTAGATTTCTTTCCTTGTAACTCTGAAAAAGATGTTCTAATCATGTTTCATCATAAGAAAATACGAAGGCTTTTCATCCATATGGCTGTGGACATCCATGTTTATGGCCTCCGTGTTTACGTGAGATGACCCAGGGTCTGGATGGTGAGACCGAATGAGCACCAGGTGCCTCTGCTTACGAGGTGGCCCTTCAACATGCGGCTGTGATGTGACCACTGCTTCCAGACCACACGGCTCTTGTTTGACTTGGTTTCTTTTTTTTTTTAATTTGTTTTTACATTTATTTATTATTGAGAGACAGAGCAAGAACGGGGGAGGGGCAGAGAGAGAGGGAGACACAGAATACAAAGGCAGGCTTCAGGCTCTGAGCTAGCTGTCAGCACAGAGACCCATGTGGGGCTCGAACTCACGAACTGCGAGATCATGACCTGAGCCAAAGTCAGTCGCTCAACCAACTAAGTCACCCAGGCACCCCTTGACTTGGTTTCTGACCAATGACCAGAGTCATGTGGGCCTCGGGGTCCCCGGCAAGGAGTCAAGTGAGATGCATTTTAGAATGTTCTCACCCCCTGCATGCCTGATGGGAAGCCCCAGCACAAAGCTCTAGAGGACTAGCCCCGTGGCTTCCGGGAGGCCCCCCAACAGACGGCACCCGGCTTTCACCAGCAGGAGAACCATTGGACCCCAAGTCCGGTGGAACAGAGTTCTGTGTACTGGTAGACTTCTGTCCCTCGTCCCACAGCGACTCACCTCAGGTGGGGGCCTGGCTTCTGCACGATGGAAGTGACCGTCTCCTGTGCCACCAGGGCCAGAGATGGCCTATAGGATAGATATGTTTTGAACCACCATGCACGTTCACCACAGGACGGCCACCAACATGGCTCCTGGGACCTGTGAGCCACGGCCTGGACAGTCCTGCTCAACTCTGTCCAACCAGCTAGGACCTGCCCTACCTTGCAGGACAGAGGTGCCCGGTCAGAATAGAGATAGTGCCACCCGGCTGGAAGATGCCCTTTCCGGGCTGGTGGACAGCAGCGTGGAGTGAGGGGAGGGGCCGGCTCACGCCTCCGCCAGCGAGCTTACGGTGTTCCCACACTTGTGTCCGTTTCTAGGCCTCGAGCTGCAGGAGGAAGGGTGGCTGCCCCCTGCGCGGGCAGCTCAGCCGCTTGCCCCTCTCTCTAGCCCTCCTGGGAAGCCACACTGGACGCACTCCCTCTGCACCAGAGTCTTCACGGCACCGGCAAGAGAGGGACCAAGGCCCAGGCGTGTGGGGAGAGTGTCTCTTAGCAGCAGTGGTGTGGGGGCTGGTGCTGAGCCCTCGCTGCCCAGCAGGGGAAGGAGGCCCTCCTGACGGGCAGGGAGGCTTTGGGTAGGGCCTCCTCCAGGCGGGCCACCCTGCATGCCCACGTGGCACAATAGCTGGTCGCACAGCTCTCGCTGGGCTCACAGTCATCTGGGCCATGGCCCTGTCAGGGCTGACGGCAAATCTAACTGGAAGCCTGCGCCGGCTCTGCTCCGGGGGCCTCCGGACTGGATTGTGGAGTGGCAGCTTGGTCACATCTCCCAAGCAGGCCAGACAGGAACCATGCTGCTTTTAATCCATCCATTTACAAACGAGCAGCTCCCCAAGGAGAACAGCTAATGATCTGGGGAGCTGCCCCTTCAGGGGCACGTCTGGGCACCTGCTGCGGCAGGCTGGGTGGGAGCACAGCGGCCGGGATGCGCGGAGGTTGGTTTTCTTGATCAGCAAACCAGGTCTCGTGCCCCGGTCATCGCTTTTATTGTGCCTCCCGGGACTTTCTCCCTCCCGAGGATTGTTAGAAGGTGATCAGTCAGACCCGAACTGGCACCGGCCCCCACCACGGGTTAACGGGCACCGCCAGGGATGCGGGCACACCAGCGACGCGGGCACACCAACGACACGGGCACCGCCAGGGACGCGGGCACATGAGGAAAGCCGGCCCCAGCACTCGGGGCCTTGCGACCATTGGTCTTGCCCAGTCGCATCCTGTCGAGTCTGCAGCCTCACGGGGCCCCGCGCCGGGGGCGTCTTCTAAGAATAATATGGCCATTTATAAACCAAGGCACCTTCCATTGTTTTCTCCTCCTCTCTCTTCTCTAAAGGCTGAGCCTCGCGGGGCCTCTCTGTGGAAGTGGATGGGAGCTCCCTGAGGAAAACACCGTGGCCATCTGTTTAGTGTCCACTCAGCAACATTTTGAACCATTTAGGGCAGAGAAAGCCTCTCATTGTCTTTGTTCCGTGTCTCCCTAAAATCCCTGGCGAGGACCTAATTTATTCTCGAGACGTCTCCGGAAGGAAGGCAGGCTGTGGGGGCGGGGGCGGTTCCCAGGGAGGAGACGGGAGATGAGAGGGTCAGGGGCCCCCAACACCGGGACAGTGCACGGCCGGGAATAAGATCTTCCGCAGTCCAGGTTGGCCGTTAGAACGTTCCGGGTGCCGCCTGGGAGAGAAGAAGGAGCACTTTACAACAGGTCAGCGACGGTCACTCTGCATGGAGAAGCCGTTGTGGACGCTGCTAGGCTAGGTGAGACCTAGAGATGTGTCACCTCCTCCCAGGATGGGGGACGGCGCTGTCCCCGTGCTTGGCCCATGGCAGGTGCTTAATGAGTATTTGCTGAACTTAACGCCACCTGGGGAGATGGCGGCGTGCGGCCCACAGAGAACACGGTCTCTCTGCTTTCTGTACTACAGGAGGAGTGTACACTGTATCGGAAAAATGCGTCACAACATTTAAACTGAAGAGCTAGAACTCAACAAAAGTGGGACAGGCCAAGAGTGGAAGGTGGCCCGGTTGAAGCGTGGTCGCTCGGGGGGGCGGGGCAGCCGGACAGGGGAGAGGCTGCAGGGAGCCCAGGCTCAGCCAGACCGGAGGAGAGAAGGTTGCTGATGACAGACGGAGGGACTGGCCTCCAGCCCGGCCCAGGCGTCCCCAGGGAGGCCAGTTTGGGAGCAAAAGCGAATGTGCATATTGACTGGAAGGTAGAGAAAGATGTCTGTGTGGCGAAATCCCGTTGAACCCAGATGGAAATCGGAGCCCCAGGAAGTGTGATCTGGAGAGACGTCAGTGCTGATGTGTCTGTAAAGGACACAAAGGTTTCAGGAAGTAAATGAACTTGGAGAGAAAGCAGAGAAGAAAACGAGGCAGAGCTGCATCGGGGTCTGGCGATCGTGACATGAGGCAGGGAAAGAAGGAGGCTGTTTGTGTGTGATGTACACATAAACATGAACATTTAAGGAGAAACAGCTTTAAAATGGTAAATAATGAGAAGCTGGTAAGAAAGTCAATTATCGAGTAAATGCTCAAAACGAGCCTTCCTCCATATGATAGAAACGACCCGTTATCGTGAGATAAAGGAATGTCTCTATAACAGCAACGGCGATGATAAAACACCTAAGGATAAATTCAACGAATGAGACCCCATAACACATTTACTGAAGGGCGTTTGAAACATCGGATCAAAGGGGAAAGTGCATATTCTTGGACAGCCATTCCGTTGTGTGGGACCATGACAGAGGTCTAACCGTGAGGTGGCCTGAGGAAGGCAGACATGGGCTAGGGGACGGTGTGATTCTGCTCCACGCAGGGGCCCCAGCACCCTCCCTGCCTTGCTGGGGATGTTGGCCCGACACCCCGCTCCCCGTGGACAGCAGAGACGGGAGTCGGGCAGCAGCTCCACTGGGAGATCCGACCTGGCCTCACCCTGCTCGTGTGGGGCACCCCGCATTGAGTCCCAGGCTAGGGCCGGTGCCTCAGGGCCCTGGCGGGTGTGATGCCCTGGATGAGGACTGTAAGGGTAGGCAATCGGGCACACAAGTTGCCATTGGAAGAGACCCATCTCCCTCCAAGAGGGGCTAATGCAATTCTAATTCCAACGCAAGCTGTCTCACACCTGGCACATTCCTTCTAGAGGTTATTGGGGAAGAAAAACATGAATAACTGAGGAAATGTTTTAAGAGGCAAAGAGCTAAGGTGTCCTTTACCAAACCTAAACGGTCACCAAACAGGCCCCAAACTATGTCACTGGTAAAGGTGAGAAGGCAGTGGGACAAGCTTGAAAGTCAAGGCATGGGTGTACATCAAATAACAAATAAACACATTATACACAGTCATGTGGTTCCATATATAAATATGGAGACACAGAGAGACACGGATGGAAAGCCAGAGATGAGTCAGGGAGAGAGACCGGAAGAGAGGAATGAGAACAGAGAAGGGAGTCTGTCCACTTCCCAACTTCGTCTCCCGCCCGCCCAAACATCGTTGGATTTAGGGCAAGAGACACGTGCCCGCACATACTCATGAGTCAGATCCAGGGAATCTGTAAGTCACTTACATGAAATGTGTATAGAAATTAAGGACACCATGAAAGTCATCTCAAATCAATGAAGAGAGACCAGTAATATAGGAAGATAATGATTTGAAAAAATATTAGATTCTAACCTAGGAACATAATCCAAAATGAATGCTCAATGAAATACGACGGACAAGTTACAAATGCAGCCTTAACAACATGGCGGAGAAGGTGCGCGCTTGCACGGGTCCCTCCAGCCGCAGGGGGGCCTGGGAGCCTCCAGAGGCAGCAGGCCAGGCCTGGGAGCCGAGTGTGGTGTCCACTCAGGGTCAGGACCCTAAGATCTTAAGGCTCCTAAGGCAGCCACCCCACCGTTCAGATGCATCACAAGAAAATGGCCCCACTGGGACAGTAAGAGGTGGCCGTGGAGGAGTTCACGGCAGAAACTGAGACTAATGTGATGATCACACCCCAGCGGGCAGAGACCAGGGGGCCCGGCCCCGCAGGGCGGAGCTGCTGTCCCTGTGATGCATGTCGGGCTCAGCGGGGACAGAACAGGCAGTCGGGGAGGCCAGGGGACGTCTGTGGCTCCTGGCCTTCAGGTAGACCAGCATGGCGGTGCTCACGCACGAGGGGCAGCAGTCAGGTCCATCCTGCAGGTGGCTTTGGGTGACCGCAGTCCTCTCTTCCTCCCCTTGACCTTGCGGGCTGCGCCGGCCGTCCCCTCCCCGGAGCATCGCGTGTGGCCGCCAGCAGGGCTTCTGTGGCCAGACAGTGCCAGGCCTGCTCTCCCCTCCAGCCCCAACTCCTCAGTCCTCGCCCTCCCCAGCCCCTGGCCCACAGCCCCTGACCCACAGCCCCTGGCCCACAGCCCCTGACCTGAGGCCTGTTATGTCCTCGATAAATTCCATGGCTGCAGGGCACCCAGGCCCCCGAGAGTGGCCTTTCATAAAGCAGCCCCTGCCCATCCCGGAGGGGTGGGGCAAGACGCTGTTAGACCAACTGCTTTCACGCGCTCTCATTTAAAATGTAAATGTATGTAGCAGTCTTTTCTGGGGTAAAATTCATAGGCCACCACCTCTCCTCATCACTACCCACCTGAGGAGCCTTCGTAGGCTGTCTTTTACCTAATCACTCCCCACCCATGAAATTTTAATACCACACGTATGCTATCTGACTGTGTATTGTATGTGTATCTGTGCTGAATGCATGAAAGGATTAAGACTTTTATTACCCAAGAACCAATCTGGTCCTCTTGGGATGGCATTGGTCATGTTGAACATGCATAATTTAGGTCCAAGTTTTCCGTCTCTGAACTTGCAGAGACTAGAATTGCTGGCCAGCTTTCGATAAAACCACTGCCGTGGGCCAGGACCCACTGGGGAGGCCACACCTCCCTGTGCCTGGCTGGGGGTCAGCCCTGCTCTCCGGAAGACCTTCCCGTCTGTGTGCAGCAGGAGTGGGGGGCTCCAGCTTCAGCCGTGCAAAGGGGCTGGGTTCCTGGGGCTTCGGTCACTGAGAACCCCGGGAGCCAGAAGGACGGCAGCCCCTGTGTGGTCAGTGTCGGTTTGGGGAAGGGCATAAAAAGTGACTTGGCAGCAATCCAGGGCTACTTCCGGCCAGAGGGGAGACGCCTTCCTCTACGTCCCGGAAGAGGAGGAGGGGCTGCGGTCCCAGGCCAGCGTCCTGCTGCTGCCCAGCCTCCAAGACTGTGCTTCCCAAGGTTTGGGGGGGCGGGTAGGGAGAGGGTGCCAGGGCCCTGAACACCGGGCATTCTCACCAGACCAGGGTCTCTTTTAAATAACTCGCTCTTGGGGCTCCTGGGTGGCTCAGTCGGTTAAGTGTCTGGCTTCGGCTCAGGTCATGATATCACAGTTGTGGGTTCGAGCCCCCCGTCAGGCTCTGTGCTGACAGCTAGCTTAGAGCCTGGAGCCTGCTTCCAATTCTGTATCTCCCTCTCTCTCTGACCCTCCCCTGATCACACTGTCTCTATCTCTAAAAAATAAATAAAAACATAAAAAATTTAAAAAACAAAAACAAAAACAAAAAACAAATAATCCGCTCTCTTTCATTTCAGCTCCAGGAAAAAGAAAGGAAAAGAAAAAGTGCTTATGAAAAAATAGAGGGAGAAGGGGGAGGGGAAAGGGGAGGGGAGGGGAGGAGGGAGGGGGAAGGGAGGAGGCAGGGGGAGGGGAGGAGGGAGGAAGAGGAAGGAATGGAGGGAGAGGAGGGAGGGAAAGGAGGCAGGGATGGAGGAGGGAGGGGAGGGGCAGGGGGGAGGGGGAGGCACTCCAGGCAGAAGGCTTGTCCAGTCACTGAAAACAGAAGAAAAAGCCGTAGTAGGCTTCACATATTGGAAAGTCAAGCGGGAAAGCCCTTCACGAGCAGCCCTCAGTTCTGTGTTTGGGTAACTGAGGACCTCGATCTCTGGAAGGAAAAGGGCTTGAAGATGCCAGTCCAGCCCTGTGCAGGCCCGGCGGACTGCATGGCATCAGCCGGGACCTGGAGCCGGGCCTGGGGCAGGTGTGAGAGCCTCGGGGGTGCTTGAGCTCCTGGGAGGGTGTGGGGATCCCCGGTACTTTCTGCTCCCTGAACCCTGTTGTTTTTCAGCTCCTGTCCCAAGTGATCCGGAACACGGCCGTGAGAACATGCCCGCCGCAGCCCCCGCTGCCCACGAGGTCCCCATGACACGCCCTTCCTCCTGCACTCCGTGTGTCCGAACTAGGTTTGCCGTGACGTCCCTTCCACCGCTGCCTCCGTGCGGCCCCCGCCCCGGTGTGGGCCTCTAGACTCTCCCCCGGCCGCCGCAGGGGCTTCTGGGGGCTCGCTGGGGCCCACTCCGAGGGGGTGCAGCCAGGAGAATGAACGGCCCCTTCCCCCGTTTCAGGGAAGAGAAGCCTCCACTTGTGAGTTCTGTGCAGCAGACATTCGTTGTGCACCTGCTGTCCGCAGTCAAGGTCAGGGGCTGTGGGATAGACTTGATGGACGGCACACGGGACTGGGCGTCTGCTGGCTCGTGCCCACCTGCCCCGGTCCTAGCACCTGGCGCGGGTCGGAACCTGGGGCTCAGGGAATCTGGAGAGCAGGAGGGGCGCCCGGCTGATAACAAGGGGCCCAGCGCTCCCGGAGGGTGTGCGCCGGGGACGGGAGGGAAGCCAGCGTGTGGAGGCAGGAGTGACTGGGCGGGGTCGCTGGGCTCTCGGACGCCAGGCTGAGGAGTGGACAGCGAGGGCCATCGTGGTCCTGAGAAGGGGTGAGGGGACCAGGGGAGCCTCAGGGGGAGAATTGCCCCGTGTCTGGCGTGAAGGACAGTGCAGAAGGGAGTAGTCAGGGGCACAGGCTTCTTCATGGGGCCGTCTGCCCTGTGCTGGGGCAGGGGCGGGGTGGCGGGAGGGGTCAGGTGCAGAGGTGAGGCCCCGGCCCGGGAGTCTGAAGTCACAGTGATGTGGGCAGGAGCGAGGGGAGAAGTCCCCGGAGAGTCTGCAGTGCCCCTCTGCCCGGCCCCTCCACCTCAGCCCTGGTGCAAGGTCCGCCCCTCTGCCCCGCCCCTCCACCTCAGCCCTGGTGCAAGGTCCGCCCCTCTGCCCCGCCCCTCTGCCCCTCCCCTCCACCTCAGCCCTGGTGCAAGGTCCGCCCCTCTGCCCCGCCCCTCCACGGCAGCCCTGGTGGGCGGAGTCACAGCCTTGGACAGACGCGGCACAGCGAGGGAGGGGACTCCTCCGCCCCACCTGCCAGCGACTGCCAACCACTTACCGCCTTTCCATCTCGACAGTTTCAGGCCACGACAATAAAAATAAAACGGCAGCCCGGCTTTGCAAGCTTCCCGAAAGGATAAGATTAGATAAAACATAAAACAGGCACTGAAGACCGTGTGAGGTTTGTAGAAATACAGGCGGACGTGAGGGAGGTGCTTCCGCCCCAGACACAGGGAGGCTGGGAGGTGAGGGACAGAGGCCCGTCTTCCAGACACAGTCCCCCGGCCACCGGCATCCAGGCGGCAGCTGCGGGGCGCGTGCGGGTCCCTGCCCCCCCGCCCCCCGGGGCTGCCTGTCCCCAGACGCCTGGCCCTGGGGACAGGACGACAGGGCAGCAGGGGGAGGAGCCTCTTCACGGGATGTAAATGAGTGTGAATCTTCCCACAGGACTTTATGTTTTGATTTATTTTAAACTTAAAAACCCGAAAGATTTATACTTGACTAATAGCTACAAATTCAGAAAACTAGGATGGATCAAAATTAGACCAAATGTGCCGTCATCTGTGAAGGATGATTATTTTCTTCTTTTCTTCTTATAATCATCAATTTCAGGAAGCAGATTGCCCAGAATAATTATTTCCAAGTTAAAATTGTTTTTTGTAATTCATCAATCTCACAATTGTGTGTAATAATCACGTCTATTTATTTTTTCCTAAGTAATCATGGTATTTTCATCAAAATTCATTAGAAGCTGCCTCTAGAAGGACATGCTTTTAAAATATTCAAATTTATAGTTAATGTTTTATTAACCATATTTAGCCTATAATTATTTTTCTAATGAAAATTATCCGGAATGCACCATCTGATGTTATGAGGCTAGTAGTTCAAACAGAATCCAGAGAAACATTTATGCACGGAGATCTGTGTATTAGTCATTTGGAAGGAAGGATTTATGCGCTCTATAATTAATTGTTGCCTGCGTTAGACAGTCCATTCTTACTTGAATGCATTATTTACACGGGCGGAGGCCTAGGGGTTCCCCCTTCGAGAGGTTAGGAAAATACCAGCACACACATCTTCCGAGTATAGACGCTGGTGTTGCAGTGAACGGGGTGTGAGTGTGCGTGCGTGTAGTTGGCGTGTAGGATGCACGTATGTCCACCCTCTGTGTGCACAGCGTGGATTCCCTGTGTGTCTGACGTCGCCTGCACGGCAGGATGCTACCGCGAAGATGATGTGGGCATGGGTGCCTGTGGGGGGGTGTGCGACCTGTATGCTCTGCAGAATTCTGTGTTCCTTAGGATGACAGAGTACTACAGCGTCACCACGGTGGTTGATACTCATTCTGATACTAAGGCTAATACCGTGTGTGTGCACGTGTGCGTGTGTGCGTGCATGTGTGTATGTGCATGTACACACTATTGTATTAATCTAATATTCACCCGGCTGATGTCTTTCAAGGATCAACAAATGCATAGGTGATGGACACGCAGAGACTCTGTCTCTCGATGAAAATCATAACCAAGTGGACGTCGGCACCGCCTGAGGCAGGTCGGGGCTGAGACACTTGTCCCGAGAAGATCGAGGCGGGGAGCCTGCGGATTTGGTTTCCGAGACCGAGTACGAGCAGCACTTAGGTTTTTAACTGGAGCACGACGGACACACATTGTATCAGTTCCGGGTGCTCAGTACGGTGACCCCACACCCCCGACGTCAGCCATAACTGTAGTCCCCATCTGTCCCCAGACAACGGTATCACCCTCTGACCATCTGTATTCCTCTGGTTCACTTCTCATCCCAGTGACATATACTTTGTAGCTAGAAGTTTCTGTCTCCTATGAGGTAAGAACAGTGTGTGTTTGACGTGTGTGTGTGTGTGTGTCTGTAGGTGTTTATTCAATCTTCTTCCAGGGCAGCTCAGAGGGCCCCCACTGGGGTTGAAGCGAGGTGTCCTCACGGTGCAGTTCACTAAGCCTGTGCCCAGCTGAAGATGGGGAGCAGGACTCACAGGGAGCGCCCCGCCTTCCCGGCACCCACCGCCAGCCCCCACGTGGGGGCCCCGCGGGGCTTCGCCTTGACCGCGAGATGCGGACGGCGGTGGCCAGGAGCCCGCTACCAGCCTCTCAGGCCAGCAGAGATGGTTCATGAGCGTCGTGTCCGAGGGAAGCAGCCGCCGTGCTTGCGCTGACACATAACCTGTTCAGAGAGAAGTTCCAGGTGTGAAGGCCGCATGATTCTGCGGCAGAAATGACCCACGACCCAAACGTCCTGCGTAACAGGCTGACGTACAAAGTCCAGGCGCTGCACTCATAGAGCTTTATCAACGTCAAATAAGGCACACGATTCAAATTTATAGATATTAACCCTTCAAAATGCTCAGAGACGTTTGTGAAAAATGACTAGGAAGCACAGAGACAGTAAACATAACTTCCTAACTAAATGCTGGAAGTGTGACAATGACAGACAGAGGTGCCTTCCTTCCCCGAGAAGCCCGTGCAGCGGCCCCCTCCCCGTCTGGCCACCACCAGCCGCCTGCACAGCAGACAGCCAAGCCTCAGTCAAGGGCCCCTTCGGGGGTCAGGCTGCCCCCCACGCTCGGGCCTTGCCCAGGGGGCCCTGTGAACCTGTCCCTGGAAGCCGGGTGCCTGACGGCCGGTGCACCTCACCGTCACCCTCGGACCGCCAGCCGGCTCTAACGGCAGAACTGCCGGATGCCAGCAAAGCCCCTCAAGACAGACACAAGATGGCCCAGAGGCAGGGTGTCCCCGCGGGGGGCTCGCTCTCCCCGCCCCACCCATGTGCGAAGTCTGTCACCTCAGAAGCCAGATTTAACCTTCCCCGGGTTGGGAGCCATCCAGATATTTCTCCGACCAGATTTTGCTGGCCGATTTCATGTCACTGCTCTTTCAAAATACATTTAAACTAAAACATCTTTATATAGGGTTTTCACATCACCTAGTATAATCCCGTCTCCTATTTTTCCAAGGACAGAAAAATTCCAAAAAATCTCTCCAGAAAGTACACGTTCACAGAATGGGTGAAGAGTTGTTGGAGCAGGACTGAAGATCACAAGACACAGGATGAGGCGGTCAGAAGCCCAAAACCAGATGGAGACTCACTCTGAGCCGGTCCCAGGCTGAGGCTCAGCCCTTGGGAGCGACCGTCCAGGACAGTGAGTCCCGGAGCAGGGACGCCGCCCCACCTGTGGGCTTCGCACGGACCTTTTGCCCGGGTGCCCAGAAGCCGGCTCTCACTCACGGCCACGCCCTGGACCTCGCCCCCCTGGACCCCCACCAAAGACATTTGTCTTTGCCCTGGGAGCCCCCGTCTTCCTCCCACTGGGGGTCGCTGCCTGTTCCCGCTGAGGACGTGTGGGCCCCGAGCTCCTGGTGTCTGCTCTTTCTAGAGCTCCTCGTGATTGTAAGGAGGAAGCAAGGCATTCGTCCAAGGGGATGAATTTCAGCCCAAGGGGGTGGTGGGAGAGTTCTCAGGGGCCCGGGGTCCCTGCAAATCACTCCGTGCTTTGCTTATTATTACTATTGTTTTAAATCGTTGTCACCTCTGTTGGCTGAGTTGGGCACTCTGGCCGTGGCATCAAGAGCGCATCTAAGGGACCCGTGGGCTTGGGCCTGCAGACGTGGAGAGGGATGAGCTGGCCGTGGGGACAGGCCACATGACGGGGGACATGCTCTGGGGACGGGGCGCACGACGGGGGAGAAGCTGTGTTGCACGGAGCGTCGTGAAACCTCACGCGTCTTTACAACGTGGCTCCAGGAGCAGCAGCCAACCCCGAAGTCTTGGCATCACAAACTCCGAGCACAGAGCCCCAGCACTCACGGGGCCCGTGCGGGGCGTCTGCAGCTTGGGGGGCTCAGAGGGAGGGTCAGGTGTGCAGAGTAAAGTGTTTCCGGCTGGCTCTCTCGCTCTGCGAGCCCAGCCTCACCCCGTGCACAGGATGAAGGAGGGCATCAGGGGACGTCCCAGATCAGGGTCCCTCTCACCCAGACCCGGGCAGAGACGGAACGCTATCCGGCCGAGCTTTGAGAACCAGACGCCCCTGATGCAGGCGGGCAAGGAGCTGCGTCCGGGCCGTGGAGGTGACACGCAGACTCATCTATGTCCGGAGGCAGCAGCGCCTCTTCAGGGTGCTGGTGCTGGGTCTGCAGAGACGAGCCCGAGGGGTCAGATGGTGAGAAGGGGGCGGTGGTGCACAGGTGACGGGACGCCAGCCCCAGGCGGAGCAGTGGCTGCAGCGGGATGAGGCGGGGCCCCATGGGCACGGAAGGCCTCTCAGTGGAGGAGCTCAGGGAGCCGGGGAGCACGGGGGCCCTGGAGGAGCTGCTGATGCTCAGACCTGAGCCAGCGCCTCCCGCAGAGCTGCTGGGAACGTCCTGCACATCCACGGCCTGTCCCTGCACACACACACCTGTCCCTGCACACACACCTGTCCCTGCACACACACCTGTCCCTACACACACACACACCTGTCCCTGCACACTGCCTGTCCCTGCACGGTCCACACGGAGCACACCTGCAGTGCACACGGACAGTCCTGTGTTGTGGTGCTGTGACTTTGGTCCACGCCAGGGCTGCGGAGAATGCTTACCGGAGGGAATGGGAGAGGATGCCAATGTCCACAAATCCGTGGGACACGGGATGTTGTCATCCCCCTGGGAGTGTGACTGCCCTGGACAGGGTGGCCTCTGATGCAGAGGAAGAGGGGAGGTGATACAGGCTGGCAGCCGGCACCCCAGCACTGGGCTCCCCTACAGAAGAGGAAACCAGAGAGGGTGGTCTGGGCCAGCTCCCCGCTGCCCTGTGGCCCAGGAAGCCTGGTGGGGGAGGGCCCAGGGCCTGAAACGGAGGACAGGGCCAGCGTGGGATGCCAGGCAGGACAAGGGCAGGAAGCAAGAGCTGCTCAGTGGGACCTGAGACTCTAAGGGAAGAGGCAGGGATGCCACTGGCCCACATGCCCGGGCCCCTTGAAGACCCACGGTCAGGAGCCATGGGTCGAAGCCCCAGTGTGGACATGGACCAGCACCAGGTGCCACTGTGGCCGTGCCCTGGGTGGTGGGGGTTGGCACGGGGGCCTGCAGAGGAGACAGAGGTGTGCGAGGGACCCCGGGTGGCCTCCTGGGTCATCTAGAAGCAATGGTGGCAGGGACACTTCCAGAGGACATGGGATTCCCTCTTAGGTAAGACATGGCCTGGGGCCGTCCCTGAGGGGCCCGTGTGTCCTCATATTGTGCGTTCTGGCTGATGGAGTCCCACAACCTTTGTTCCAACCCGTGGTGATACTTGACAGATAGATGCTGTCTTCGGGGATTCCCATCCCTCCCAGGAAGCTGTTTCCTGCCAGGTGTTTGCAGGGTCTTCATAGTCCCCATGGCAGGTCAACAGCCAGGACGTTCCTTCGGCAGCCACACGGGCAGCCACATGAATGATTAAGCTGCCTTAGGTGAGACACGCTCTCCAGGTTCACGATCCTCACACACCACCAGCTCGGGCACCTGCCACGGACTGAATGCTTGTGTCCCCCCACCAAACTCACACGCTGAGGCTTTAACCCCGTGATGCTGTGAGAAGGTGTGGCCTTTGGGGGTTGAGGGGCCTTGATGGTGGAGCTGGCGGGATGGCTTAGCGCCCTTGGAGGAAGACATGGGGCAGCGGTGATGAGCCTGTGAGAAGGTGGCAGCCTCCAGGGTGGGGGGGGGTGATCTCACCGGGAACCAGACCTTCCAGCACCTTCATCTGGCATTTAGCTGCCCTCAGACCCATGAGGAATCGAGGTCTCTTGTTTAGGCCCCTCCGTAGAGAACCGAGGCCCAGGTGGGGGTCACACTGTGCCTTCCTTGGCGTGCTGGGTGTCGCCGCTGATGGTGTGACAGCCACGCCGCCCACGCTCCCCGCACCGCATCCGCTGCTGCTTGGTGTGAGGGCCACAGAGTCAGAAAAGCCAGGGACCGTGTCTCGGTGGTGTGAGGAAGAGCCACCAGGGAGGAAGGACCATGTCCTCAACACACGTCACCCGCACCCCCGCACCCCTCTGGTCACAACTGTTGCTAAATTCAGTGAACTGAGGGTTTATGGGTCAATCTGGCTTCGAAAAAGTGGCGTAAAAAATACACGAAGAAACCAGTTCTGAAGACTTGCCTGAAGATGGGCAGGACGTGAAATTGCAGAGATGTCCCGGGTCAGGACAAATGCTGAGCCCGGACGTGATCACGTACAGACTCGTTCAGGGGTGGCCGCCATCCTGGCCACAATGCTCCCTGCCTGGGCCCGCAGGCCTGGGCCCGCACACCTGCACCTGCACACCTGGGCCCCGCACGCCTGGGACTGCACGCCTGGGCCCTGCAGGCAGATGTCCCTGCCCTTGGAATTGTCTCCTGGAGGGTGAACAACAGCAGTGACCGGCTTCCGGGCTCACATTTCCAGACTCGATGCGAAGTCTGACCCCGTGGATCCACCATAAACACGTGTTGGAAGAAAGCCACCGTTTCCAGCTTCACGAGAGCCACCGTTGGCCTGGGGCGGGAGGGCGGGGTGTCCAGGGAGCCGGCCCCACTGGAGGGGGTTCGTCCTTCTGTAAAGGGAGAGAAGCGTGGGCTGAAAGCCGCTGAGGCGTGCTCTCCGCCATGCGGGGCTCCAGGCTTCTGATGCGCGCGCCAGACAACCAGGGGGCCCAGGGCCACGGGCTTCCTGGGCAGCTGCTACAGGGGCTCAGCCCTGAGCCGGAAGGAAGAGGCGCTGGCTCTTTCTCACTGTCACCAGCTCTGTCTTCTTCTGTGATGATTCATACCCAGGGCGGATCTCCTCCGCGTGGGAGACACACTGTTTCCCCCCCGCAGTGATCCGCCCCCTGCACTGATCCCCCCACAGTGACCCCCCGCAGTGATTCCCCCCTGTACTGATCCCCCTGCAATGA
>PISW01011115.1:0-43458 GCA_004023785.1 Mungos mungo | reverse complement strand
CAAACAAGACACGGCTTGAGTGCATTTTCGCTAATTCCGTGTATATACAAAAAACAGTTTAATTCTTAGACATATAAACTGCATGGGAACGTGTGGGAAAAATACATGAGGAAGGAAACACAAACTCGTGCAAATTCCCTAGGGCGGAAGTAGCAGGAACGTCACACTTCACACCTGACGGCTTTTCCGTCTGACATTTCCCGCCTCTGTCCCCGTCCTGTTCAGCAGCGGGCCGCGAGGAGTCCATGCGGACATCAAGCGTTTCCACATGTATTCAGCCAACTTTATAGTTAAACAATTTGCTAGGAAAACCGGAAGACAAAAACTAACCGAAAATTCACAGCTGTGTGACATACTCTAACACTGACAGCATGTATAATTTCCAATCTTAAACAAAATTCAGTCATCAACATAAAATAAACTTCAGAGTGGCCGAGAAATGCCACAGTACAGGTCTAACCAGGACGACGCGTCATCTTTGCTACAATCTGAAATATATGATTTCACGTGACTAATCATTACGAACCAGTCTCTAGCCTACAGCACTACATTTCTGTCAGAAAATCAGACAACCTGAAGGAAAAATAAACTACTAGGGCTACATCAAAATAAAAAGCTTCTTCACAGCAAAGGAAACAATCAGCTCACGTAAAAGACCACACACAGAACAGGAAAAGATATGTGCAAGTGACATGCCGGGTAAAGGGTTAGTATCCAAAATACATAAAAACTTATACAACTCAACACCCCCCCCAAAAAAAACAATTAAAAAAATGGGCAGAAGACACAAACTGAGATTTCTCCAGAGAGGACATCCAGATGCCAAAAAGACACATGAGAAGATGCTCAACGTCACTCAGGAGAAACGCAAATCAAAACCACAACGGACACCACTGCACACCTGTCAGGACCGCTAACGATCAGCACCACCAGAAACACCAGGCGCTGGCGAGGACGGGAGGGAAGGGGATCCAGTCCCGCTGCTGGGGATGCACACTGGGGCAGCCGCTCGGAAAACAGCGTGGAGGCTCCTCGAAGAGTTAAAAACAGAACTGCCCTATGACCCAGCAATTGCACTGCTACGTCTTTACCCAAAAATACAAGAGCACTAATTCACAGGGACAGCGGCACCCGTTTCCTGGAGCACAGTTACAGCAGCCAAGACCCGGAGGTGGCCGGAGGGCCTGCTGACCGACGACCGGGGAAGGAGAAGCGGCGCTCACAGCGCAGAACCACGCGGCCATGAAGAGAACGAGACCCTGCCGTTCGCAGCGACGGGGACGGAGCTGGAGTCCACTGTGCTGAGCCAAGTAAGTTCGTCAGAAAAAGACAAAAACCAAATGACTTCACTCACATGCAGAATGTAAGAAACAAAAATGAGCAACGGGGAAAAAACAAAGAGGCGAAGCCGAGAAAAAGACTCTTAACTCTAAAGCACAAGCTCAGGAGCTCCCGGGGGGGCAGCGGGGGCGCAACGGGTGAGCTACGGGCCAGAGTGCACTTTCATCGTGAAGCAAGTAAGTACATAAAATGGTTTCCTAAAAATGAGAATCAGCTTTCCTGCCTGTTAAAAACAGAGTTGGTAAATATGCAAATGCCAAATTAAAACATACAGTAAAATTCAGGCGCCTGGGTGACTCAGTCGGTTTGAGTGTCCGACTTTGGCTCAGGTTATAATCTCACGGTTCATGGGTTCGAGCCCTGCGTCGGGCTCTGTGCTGACAGCTCGGAGCCTGGAGCTGCTTCAGATCGTGTCTGTCGCTTTCTGCCCCTCCCGCGCTTGCTCTCTCTCAAAACTCAACATTAAAAAAATTTTTTTTTAATATATACAGAAAACTCACTTACTAGGCCCATAACAGGTTGCAGGAAGAGGCCCAGAGAGCCTCCTAACCCTTCAAGTGTTCAGAGAGCGCTTGGGGTGGGACCGACGGCTCCCACCCACGACACACGTCAGAGCCCCCGCCCCCGGGCGCCCACGCATCTCACGCTCCAGCCAAGCAGGCGTGAGCAAAGGCGGCCCCGCGTCCTGCTCCGCTCCCGCCCTGCGGGCTGGGGTGCGGGTGCCGTGGGCGCCGCGCCACCTCAGCTGTGCAGACGGGGCAGCAGAGCAGCGGCACAGGACGCCCTTCCCTCCCGGAGCAAAGTCACCACACCAGCTCAGGATTTCCAGGGAGAAAGGCAGACTTCTGTCCTGTGCAAGCCACTGTCACCAGGAGTCTCGGGCACGCGCTCCCAAGACTGAATCTTAACTTCCCGAGCTCCTCCGCTGCCACGGGGGGCCGATCGTAACCCCTCTGCCCCAGACTCCCGTCACGGTGCCCGCCTTACACAGAGAGCAGCGCCTGCGCGAGGGCACCACCCAGTCCACCGCGCACATCGGCCGTGGGTCTGCGCAAACTCGGCCACGTCACGAGTCACGGAGCTTTGCGGGGACTGCAGAGACAGACACCAGCAAGGTCAGGCAGGCGGACGGCGTGGTCCTGCTGGAACTTACATGCTGTGACTCAGGCTGTGCTGGGTATTTTCTCTTTCGAGTTCCCGACTCCAGGATTCACATCTCTTCCAGCCATCTTCTGTTTTAATCCAGCTCCAGCCGGGAGATCTCCAGTCCTGACCCAAAAACGGCATAGTTCTCCTGTAAGAGAATTTATGTTACGAAGGTGTGTGTAATTAGCCAGCTTCCTTTCATTCAGAACATTTATTTTAGAGAGAGAGCACGCACGCACACCAACGGGGGAGGGGCAGACAGAGAGGGAGACAGAACCCGAAGCAGGCTCCAGGCTCCAGGCTGTCAGCACGGACCCCAATGCGGCACTCGAACCTCTGCACAAACTGTGAGATCTTGACCTCAAGCTGAAGTCAGACGTTCAACAGACTGAGCCACCCAGGTGCCCTTAATTTTTAAAAAATGTTTGTTTTGAAAGAGCGGAGGGGAGGGGCAGAGAGAGTCCCAAGCACGCCTCGCACTGCACAACACGGGGCTTGATCTCAGATCGAACTGGGAGTATGTATGACCTGAGTCGATATTAAGAGTCGGGACACTTACCCAACTGAGCCACCAGGCGCCCTGAGAACATTTACTAATTTTAAAGGATAAAGTTCTTAATATTTAAGTGTCTGCATACACCGTAGGTGCTGGCTAGACACTGGTGACGGGACAGCAAAGAGGCCACGGGACCTCAGTACCAAAATGACCAGAATGGGGGGCGTACTAACCCAAGGCTGCGCCTGTCACGAAGGGTCTACCAGAGGGGACGCCTCGGCTGGGACCCGGAGAACAGCAGGAGCCAAGGGATGGGGCAGAACAGGGAGCATTCCGGCAAACAGAGAAACCCCCCACTGCGAGGCAGGGGCGGTGCGGCGCGAGCCAGGTCTGTGTGCAGCGCTGTCCTCGCCTCGGTCCGGCTGCAGCCCCCCAGCAGGAGAGCGAGTGCGGGGGCAGCAAGAAGGGACACTGGAGCAGCCACCGAGCCAGGGGGCTGGGCTTCCCTGCAGGAGCAGCGAGGGGCCGGGAACTTCCCCAGGCGCATGAACCGATTAGATTCAAGTGTCACAAGAACCTCAGGGTCCCTCTGCAAGGACGGAAGCGGGCAGGCACTGGGGGACACGAGGTGGGAAGAGTTAGGACCGGCAGCTACAGTACAAGCCGTTAGGAGGTGTGCGGTATGGCTGCAGCAGAAACAGCCTAGCAGCACTTAGGAGGCAGGGTCAAGGGCGATCGGGCCTTCCATCCTCCCTGCCGCCGCTCTCGCCCTCGGACTCGAAGGGAACCAGCCACCAGTCTCAGCGATGCCAGGGAGAGGCCCGTGGGCACACGGCAGTGCCAGGCTGGCTGCACGTGTGAGGGGACGTCAGAGAGCCGGGCTTCAGTCTGTCGATCCTGGCTCTGAGAGAAGGAATAAAGGAAGAGCTGTCAATCTCAGATTTGGACGGGCCTGTCAGATTTGCTGCGTCCGGGGCGACAGGCAGGAACTATGCGGGAATCCACATATAAGGGCCCAGGGAGAAAAATTACGGCCTTCACGGCGCCTGGGGGGCTCAGTCGGTTAAGCGACTCAGGTCATGATTCCACAGTTCGTGAGTTTGAGCCTTCCATCTGCGCGGACAGTGTGGAGCCTGCTTGGGATATTCTCTCTCTCTCTCTCTCTCTCTCTCTCTCACCCTCCCCTCCCCTCCCCTCCCCTGCTGGCTCTCTCAAAATAAGTAACTTTAAAAAATCATGACCTTAAAATCATGACACAGATATGACTACTTTCATGAAGTTCACGATTCAGTGAGAGCAAGACCTCAAACACCAGCTCTTCCGCTGCCTGGACCTGCCGTCCCCCGGCTCAGGGCTCCCCAGCGCCGGCCGTGCGCTAACATCACAGCCTTGGAAGCTTTAGAAAATACAAGAGCTTGGTGTCTCTCCAGACAAATATGAACACGTGTGGGTGACAGGTAAGTGCCTTTTCTTTCTTTTTTTTTTTTTAACAATCCTCGGTGCACAGGGAGCTGCACAAGCGCTGAGGAACGGCGCACCTACAGACCCACCGCTCAGAAGCGTGACTCAGGCTGGAGAGCACAGCAGGAGTGTCGGCGGCGTTCAGGCAGGAACCAAAGCCACAGGGAGACTCCCTCCACAGAGAACAAGAGTGGGGAGAGAACAGAGCCAAGGAAAAAGCTCTAAGGGACAATGACATTTACAGGCAAGCAGATAAAGACGAGCCAAGAAAGGAAACTGAAGAGGAGGAGCCTGAGAGGTAGGGGAGGGAACAGGAAGTCAGGAGAAGAATGTACTTTAATGACTGGCAGAGACGAAAACCTTATTCACCAGCTAGTATGGTAAAAAGTGAAAGGTGCATATTGAATTTAACTACAAAAAGATAACTGGTATCTCAACCAAAAATAGTTTCGATAGAATAATGTATTATATTATTTCAGGTCCAAAGAAGACTTGGATCTTTTCTCTAATGGGGAGTATTTCTAACACAGAGTACATAAGTGATAAAAGTTTTCAAATATAAGCTCCCAGCTACATTATAACTAACTAAAAACTGGCGTAGAAGAGACAAAAAAAGGCACCAGGACAATTCCAAGTCTTCAGCTACATGCTCACTTCCCCAACCGGCGGATGAAACGTTCCAGTAAACTCATCCTCCTGTGTGCCGAGAGGATCCCAAAACCCTGCTAAGCATGGGTTTCCAGCAAGAACACATCTTCTATAGTCACATATTCAGTCACGTAAATTCTTACTTTTGAAGGAACTTAACTATCCCTCTTCAGATGCCAGCGCGATTCTGATGAGCATCATGTTGCAGACTGGCTTCAAGCTACAATCACCCTAAAACGCAGAAGCGACCACCCAGGTCTCATCAACCCAGTTAACCAGACTTGCCTCCGACAGTACGCAATGATTTTCCAAATTTTCATGAAGCTTCGGATACAGCCCCGAGACCACTCCTCCCCAAGAAGGCACGTGCGCCGTGACAGGGACCTCGGAAACTGTGGTTTAGCCTCGAAAACCGCACACGAGGGAACGGTGTGCATGAGGACCATCTCTGGGGTCTCTCATCACACGTAGTGGATGCAGGAAAATCTGCACAGAAAAAAACGGCAACCAAGCAGAATACTGCCAAACCAAACACAGGGGCGCGTGGGCGGCTGGGTCAGCTCGGGTTATGATCTCGCAGTTGGTGAACTCAAGCCCCACATCAGGCTCTGCGCGCTCCGCATGGAGCCCACTCCAGGCCTCCGTCCCCCACCGCCTCTCTGCCCTTACCCTACGCTTCCTCTCAAAAGTAAATGATTATAAAGTAAATAAGGGGTGCCTGGGCCCTGCTTCAGATTCTGTCTCCCCCGCGCTCTGCCCCTCCCCCACTTCTCTCTCTCTCTCTCTCTCTCTCTCTCTCTCTCTCACACACTCTCTCTCTCTCTAAAACAAACATTAAAAAATAAATTTATAAGAACACAAATGAGAAAAAATAATATATATATTTTAAAAACAAAAATGTGTGTGTATGTCCTGAGTGAGAGAATAACTAAAATTCAGAGTAAAAAGCAAACCACCTAGGACCTCTGAAGAAAAAACTGGGACATGATCCTGGCCTTAAAGCCCATGGTTAGATCTTAAGTGGCGAGACAAGGGGAAAATACCAACCACAGAAACGGTGGGCAGAGAAAACCGAAGCCGGGAACACATGTGACACCGTGGAGAATGAGGACAGAACGGGCCGGCGGAAACAGAAGTTTGGAAAGGTGGAGAGGTGACCAGAAGCCTTGAATATCAAAGGTGTTTAGACTGTATTCTCCAAATAAAAGTGTTTGGGCGATGTGCTGATGTGAGCAGTGCTGTCCTGAGAACGACCCGGCAGATGGAACAGAGGATGGAGGCAGAAGGCACAGCTCGTCAGGCGAGAGAGTTCTGCCGACGCCTCCGCTCACAAACTTTCGGCAGAGCTGACGACGCGCACGCGCTGTGCTTGTCTACTGAGCCCCTGTGCCCACTCACACTTAATACACTCCTATTCAGGCCTCAGAAGCAACTTCCGTGACACTTAACCGAAATTTCCACTACAGAGAGTCAGCCTGGTGCGTCGAGGAAGATCATCAGTGCTTTTGCAACTACCTCTGTGAGCAATGAACGGCCGCCTGAGCATCTCACGTGTAGGTGTCCGCACTTACAGGGACTGGAAGGAAGGAAATGCAGCTACACGGACCACGGGGGAAAGAATCAGCACATTGCTGGGGCACCTGGGTTGCTCGGTTGGCTGAGCATCAGACTTTGGTTCACATCATGATCTCACAGCTCCTGAGTTCAAGCCCCACATAGGGCTCACTGCCCACAGTGCAGAGCCTGCTTCAGATTCTCTCTCGCTCTCGCTCTCTCTCTCTCTCTCTCTCCCCCTCCTCCACTTGTGCTCTCTCAAAAGTAAATAAAACATTTTTTTTTAAATAGTACATTTCCAAGGTTTTTATTTTCAACACAGAGGAAGAGATCTGTTTTGCTGTAGACATGAGGATTCCAGAGACTTGACATATTATGTTCTTTGGGTCATAATGAAGTTTCATTTTAAAGTGTAATCCTTGGGGCACCTGGGTGGCAGTCGGTTAAGCGTCCGGCTTCAGCTCAGGTCACGATCTCACGGTTCGTGGGTTCGAGCCCCGTGTCAGGCTCTTTGCTGACAGCTAGCTCAGAGCCCGGAGCCTGTTTCAGACTCTGTATCTCCCTCTCTCTCTGACCCTCTCCTGCTCGCACGGTCTCTCTCTGTCTCTCAAAAATAAATAAATAATTAATTAATTAATTAATTAAATTTTAAAAAATTTTAAAGTGTAATCCTGTACAGTTCGTAAACTAAAGCAGAGTCTGGAAGATTTATTACAAACAACAAAAAGCCATGAGGAAAAGCAAGAAGCAAAACAGACAAGGTGCAACGTCAAAGGCTTAGTATCCAATTTTCAAAGACATTCCCAACCTGAGGCATGTAAACTTGCAGATCAGAAATACTACTAAACTTCTGGAATGATGAACAGCCCATCACTTTTCATGGGAATATATTTCCCTGTCTTGCTAAAGACCTGAATTGCTACACCTTGATAAATTTTAATTAAAATCACATTTGTTTTGAAAAATTTCAAACACAAAATTAAAAGCAAAACTTACTCCTGAAAAGCAGGAAGCACGTACGCACAGCTACTCCGAGGCGGCTGCTCTGTGGAGAAGCAGCCGGTACAACGTGCAACCCCAGGCACAGGTCACGCTAGCTGCCGTCAGAGAACACAGGGGCTGAACCCTCCCACACCCTCCCTTCCCGTCTGCTTCACAAAGCAGGGCGTGGAGGTGGACGCTCCCAACACGGGAGGCGGGACCAAACCAGAAAGGTCTTCCTCCAGGCATTTTCCTTTTGGTAACTAGTGGTAAAGCAGCAAGCGTGTATCAGATCTCAGCAGGAGTTAGGCATTCCTCTGAACAATTTGCCTGTGTTATCTCAGCCCTCACACTGCCTGAAAAGATAGAAGATGTTACCATCCCCCTTTTTACGGACTTAATTCTCCATTTTACAGATGAAGAAACTGAGGCCCAACATCTAGCTGAGCTGGGGGTTACATTCCTAGAGTTTCATGCCAGGGCCCAGGCTCCACGCCTGCACTTCCGCAGCAGCAGCCCAGGGGCACCCCGTGAAAACAAAGGTCGTGAGACCGGGGCGTTTCTTAACGTTGCCTTACGTTCCACACAGCGCCAGGTCTGAAGTAATGACTGGTCTAAATACAAAAACACTCAGGAAAACACACCAGCCTTGTACTTGGCTGTTGGTCTTCAGGTCCATGAAAAGGAAGTGGAGCTCCCAGGCCTCAGAGCCCTGGAGTTCATCCTCCAGGCAGCGGAAGCCGCTAAGTGCAGAGCTCAAGGTAACACTAACACAGACTACACCCAGATAAGAAAGTCACACCAGAGGAGCGCCAGGGTGGCTCCGTGGTTAGGCATCTGACTTTGGCTCAGGTCATGATCTCGTGGTTTGTGAGTTTAAGCCCAGTGTTGGGCTCTGTGCTGACAGCTCAGAGCGTGGAGCCTGCTTCAGATTCTGTGGCTGCCCTTCCCATGCTCATGCTCTGTCTCTCAATAATAAATAAAACTGTTAAAGATATTTAAAAATACTACAACATAGATAATACCAAAGCAGTTTCACGTTCAAGAAAAATAGCTGGCAAAGGAGTTTTTCTTCCCTTTATTTCCTATGTTTTAACATAAATTTTGAGTAAACTTTTCAATGTTCTGCGACAACAATACTGGTCCTCAATTTCACAAGCACTTGATCTCTTTCACTACTTTCTTATCCTTACAAGATTTCCAAATAATTTAGGATCAAACATGAATACGGCTTATAAACACGGAAGAACCTGATCCCAAAAGAACATCAAGAGATGGTGAACGGAGGGAGGACAATCAGAAATGGGATTTACTGTAACAAGGCCTGAGAAAGGATCACAGATGCTTTCAAGAAACAGAGACCAGGATATAAAGAGGAAAACTAAAAAGGAAGAGGTGTATGAAATGAAATCTTACAATGAATGCGAAAACGCGTCTTCTGCTTAGGGCTGGAGATTACGGATTTGGAAGAGACAAGAAAAGCCGGTTTCCAGAGAAAACAACGGATTCTTTAGATGGGTAAGTTCTCAGAGTGAGTCTGAATCCACAGACAGTAGCGGGATCCAGCAGCAAGGGTCAAAACGGAGTTCAGAATGAAGAGAAGGATGCAAAGCCCAGGCGTCAGCTGAGAGCGCAGGGAGCCAGGCACGGGGAGCATACCAGAGGCAAGGACAGGGGGCCGAGGACCAAGCAGCAGGTGCTGCGCGGTGTAGACGAGGACAGGGGACGGAGGACCGCGCTACAGGTGCAGCGCAGTGTAGACGAGGACAGGGGACGGAGGACCGCGCAGCAGGCGCAGTGCGGACGAGGACAGGGGACCGAGGAGATCAGGGGCGCGGGGAGCAGGCGGCAGGTATCCCGGGGAGGAGATGCTCAGGACGCGGTGGCGGGGAGCGCGCTGACCGCGGGGGGGGGGGGGGGGGGGGGGGGGGGGGGGGGGGAAGGACGCCGGCTCCGAGACAGAGGAGCTCCGAGAACAGCCAGGGAGGCGGGACGCGGCAGGGGACGTGCAGACCCCTAGGGAGGCGACAGGGGAGCGCAGGGCGCGGCGGCGTCGCGGGGGCGCGGGGGCGGGCGGCGGCCGGGGGAGGCCCGGGCGCGCGGCTGAGGACGGCCTCCGTGCCGCACCGGAGCTCCGAGGGTCCCCGACCCTACCTGGCGCGGAGGGGGGAGGCTGCCGTCCCCACCTGGAGCGCGCGCCGCCTCAGTCCCCGCCCGGAGCGCAGACGCCCTCGGTCCCCACCAGACGGCGGAGCGGAGGTTTATTGCCGGAAGTCGCACGCCGCCTACCGGGGAGTACGGCCGAGAAGCCCCGCCCCGGGCCGCGCTGATTGGCAGGTGCGGCTCCGCGTGGCCGTGTTGCGACCCGGCTCCCCCAGGCCGAGCCGTGCGCGTGCGCAGTGGGCACAGCCACCGCCTTACTGCGCGTGCTCAGTGGGTACAGCTGGTCTGCAGACCCCGCGGGAATGGCGACGGGCGGCGTCCCCGCGTGGGAGGGCGCGCGTGCGTCCTGTGCGTGTTCCTGCGGGAGCCGCTGGGAGGGGCGGGGAGGGCCGGCTCCTGAAGGCGGTCGGCGCCTAGCCGCAGTCTGCTCCACTTTCCAACCAGCTCCCTCGGAGCCACCGGAAAGTCGGAAATGCACTTGACATTTGCCCCCAGGCCTCCAGTGCACCCGGTTATTTACCTTTTGTACTTAACCTCAAGGCTTCAAGCATTTTCCGTTTATAGACGATTTACGATATTGAGATCTTTCAGGAAGATCGGCGACGCCGCGGAGGGCCCTCTTGCACCTATGGGCATTTCCAGTCACGAAGCAAGAACGTGGGTGTTGGGGGGTGGGGGGCAGGAATTGGAAGGCCCGTGAGTCGGATGGCGGAGCTCAGAGCCCCAGCCAGACTTCGGAGGCTTCCAGGCAGGAATGGCTTGGGATGAGCTGTGTGCCGTAAGGCTTCACCGCCCTGTGCCTCGTTTTTCCAGAAGGAAAACAATAGAAAACACTTGCAACCATGCCTGGCATACAATGACCAATAAATAGGTATTTTAGTATTTGTCTTTATAAAATGTGTTTTTATATTTGGAACACATTGCACCATATTCTATGTATTCAGATTTTGGAAAAATACGGTTATAAATTATTTCTGATGTGCTTATTACAGTAACATTCTTTGACTATGCAGTTTTAAAATAAAGTAAAAATGATTATGGCCCCAGGCGCCTGGGTGGCTCGGTTAAGCTTTGGACTCCTGGTTTTTACTCAGTTCCTGGGTTCCAGACCCGCATCTAGCAGGAAACCTGCTTGGTTGTCTGTGTCTCTCTGTCCTCTCTCTCTCTGTCATCTCTCTCTCTCTCTCTCTCCCCCCCCCTCTCCCCCCCCTCTCTCTCTCACAATAAATAAACTTTAAAAAGTGAGTATGGACCGAAAACAGCCATGTTGCCCACATGTCCCTGGTTTCAGAACTGCCATCTTCCTTCCCCTTTCCCTCTGCTGCCCCTTCTCCTGCCCGTTCATAGCTGCAGATTATTCCATTATGTGGATACAGCATCCATATAATAATCTCCACGGGTGGGCCTTAAGTTCTTTCCAATATTTTGCCATTAGAAATAATACCGACTAAATAACTATGTATGGTTTTTCTATTTGTTTTAAAATTTGCAGTGGCATATTCGCAAGTAAATTCCTGTAATTAGAACTGCTTTATCAGGGATAACTGCATGTAAAATTTCGGTAGATATTGACAAGCCAAAGTCCACCACCACCATGGAGGCCATTAGAACAGGATTCAGGTCAGCCGGATGCGCCAACACCCACATAACTCCTCAGGAAGGAATTCGGCCGGCGGGCTGACAGGAGGCAAAGCAGCTGGTTCCAGAGAGTGAACGGTGGAGCCCCCAGAGCAGTTCCGACTCGCGCTGGCCCCCCGAGATCTCTGACAGCACACCTAGCGCCCATCATTGCACTCCACGCTCGCAGAAGATGAACACGTGCGCTGCCCTCTGGGAGCCCACCAGTGGGGAAGGAAACAGGAGAGGGGCAGGGAAGGCGGCTTCGGTGAAGGTGAGGTGGAGCCGGGGCCGTGGGACAGTCCCCCGGGGACGGAGGCTCAGTACGGGGACAGAGTGCCCTGGCAGATTGCATGTTCAGTTTATCCAGCGAGCTGATCTATTCAGGTGAGGGAACCATCAAATTTCTCTGCTTAAAAATAACCCAATTCTGATAACATGCAAGGATTTGGGACCATTTAAGCTTCTTGCAGTTCTTCCCCAAAGCTGGGGTCTCTCCTAGTAGAGCCTGGGCAGCCACTGGGTGCCTCCAGGCCTCCCTGGGCGGTGGGGTGACGGGCCAGCACCGGGACCCCTCTGCTTCTGGAAGCACTCTACCCAGCCATCTCCCCGACCTCCCGAACGCTGCCCAGAACAGGGTGAGCACCCCGGACCCTCTTGCCACAAGCCTGACCTGGCCCCCTCCAGGCCCAGGGAACGGTCAGTGTTCTTGTTCTACCCGCTCTGGGACACTCATATTTAGAGGAGTCCTCATCCAACCTACGGAGACTACTTCAGCTTTTCACAGTGAACCGAGGGAAGATACACCAAGCCAGGTCGCCGAAGCAAAGCCCTCTCTCCCTGATATAGAACCAGTAGGCAATACATAAATTAGTGTCTCCAGAGGGAGGTCATGCAGGCTACGTGCTCGGTGCTGTGAGAGATGCAATCAGTTGTCAAGAGCTCACAATTTGATCTAAATATAGGGTCGCAAATACACAAAAAATGGGGGGATGCGGGCTACAAGGAGGTACAAAGTGAGAAGAGCATCCAGGGACAAAAACCCTCCCTCTGACAGGGATGCCTCCAGGAAGGTTCTGGAAGGTCACACAGGCTGTGAACTTCAGAAGCCAGCGGGCAGCAATGGTGAGGCAGGAAACAGGGTTAAGCAATCTTTCTGTTTATTTCTTTCAAATTTCCTCTTGGTATTGGGTCTCCCTATATTTCAAATAGAGGTTAGAATAGAATTTTAGGGTTGTGAACTACGTTGGTGGCCAGGAGCTCGTGGGAAGTGTGAGACATCAGAATGGGGAGGCTCCCGTGAAGACAAAGACACTCACAGGTGTCTCCACTAACTTCTGAAACTCTGAACTTGACAAACAAAATGGATCTTGAGCAGGACTCACCCCACAGCAAGGCGCTCAACTCCAAAAACCTCTTTCAGCCCAGCACGACGCCACAGCCAGGCGGGCCCCCCTGCCCCGCACGACGCCACAGCCAGGCGGGCCCCCCTGCCCCGCACGACGCCACAGCCAGGCGGGCCCCCCTGCCCCGCACGACGCCACAGCCAGGCGGGCCCCCCTGCCCAGCCAGGCGCCAGAGCAGAGCTAGAGCACACGCTTTGGCAGACTTGGGACCATCGTGGGGATGCCTGATGCGATTGTGGGCAAGTAACTGAACCTCCTGAGCCTTGGTCTCTCGCCTGGAAATGAAGGTACTGGTATCCACCTCTCAAGCTATTAGGAATGTTAAATGTATTAATACTTGTATCCATTCAGTCAGCAAACTTTCCTTCCCTCACCTTTCCTGCACGTGTTAGGCAGTGAACCAACGTACACATAATAGGTCAGGCCACCGAGACTGGATATTCATCCATATTTTTACATCAATAAATATGGCCCAGTAAATTCTACTCCTCGACATTTATCAGAGATAAAAACAGGTTCATAAAAAACACATGGAGTGTTAGCACCGTACTCACAGCCGTAGTCCGTGGAACATTCTAGAGATCTCGCCACAGCAGAGTGCGCTAACTGTGGCGTGTTCAACACAGCGGAATACTACTCCCCAAAATAAGAAACAATGGAATCCTGATACATGGGACAACACACGTGATCAGCAAGAGTGATACCTTAGTGAAAGGAATAGACACAAAAAAAGTCTATATGGTACGCTTAGGATGCAGTCACAGGAAATTCTAGAACAGACAAAACTAACCTATGGGGATGGAAATCCCATCAGTGGTGGCTTGGGGACTAAGGGAAGTGACGGGGGCAGCTTTCTGGAACGATGGAAATGTTTGGTGTCATTTGGGAGCAAGAACGTGAATGTGTTAAATCTGATTTCCCACTTCACTCTGTTATACCTCGACAGACCAGTATGTACTTTTTACTTTGGGAAGAACATTTCTGATATATTCCTAGTCAAATCTTACCCAACATATTGAATTAAAAAAAAATAAACCAGCAACTACATTGAGTGCTTACCCCATACCCAGAATCACATTAAAAGTTGTGGGAAATGCAGAAAATGTGGAGACCTCCCGTGACCTCTGTGAGCTTGGGTCCTGTGATTCACGAGGCAGGAAGTGTAATTGAGAGTGATTCCAGAGAAACGGCAGGATGTCAAACCCAAGGAGGGGCCAAAGCAGTTGCACAAATGGGTAAAAATGCTTATAGGGGGTCGTGTGTACAAAGAGAGCCGGTGACCAAGGAGAGTCCAAAGAAGATACTAAAATTCACTTTGGAAGGTGAGAGGTGAAGAGCGTAGTTTCGTGGCTGAGCATGAAACCCACAGGGCGACACTTTTTAACAGCCCTTAGAGACACGCTCACCCCCCCCAATGGTAAATCCTGGAGAGCAGTGACCCCAGCCTAGAAATAAGAATGCAGATCTCCAAGGACCTCCCAGTTCTGGTAACTTGGAACTTTATCCACACCTTGAAGGGCACGTCTGCATGGGGACCCACACTGTTCTCGGCTTGGTCACGTGATCCCGTCCCTGGGGACTTCTGTCAGCTCCAAGTCCTTACGTAGCAACGACATTGATAATGACGCTATCAGTGGTGACCGTGTACTTAGCACTCACGACACGGCGGCTCCGGGCCAAGTGCTCTGCTGACTTAGGCTCAAAATAACCTGCAAGGGCAGTCCTATTACTATCTTGTCTTGAAGATGAGGCCCCTGAAGCTTCCAGAAAGCACAGCGCACTTCTGGGACCCTACAGGGAGGCTGAAGTGGATCCAGGGTTGGACTCTGGCTCGTGTAATCTAGTAACTGCTCGCCCACCATCCCTGGGAAAGCACCCCCCGAGCAAGCCCCGGGCACCCATGATCCTTACCATTCACTAGACAACCACCGTGTCTTGTAACTTCCTTCAGTTACGAAGTCCCAAGCCCGCTCTGCCTTGGACTTTAACAACAACAACAACCACCAAACACACCTCAATTCTTCATCAAGACCATAAGCTCTCTGGAGACAAAGGCTCAAGCCTTCCACACTTGTTGGAACCCTGCAGATCTCACCCTCTGCGGAGGGGAGAGGGGGTGCGGGGGGAGGGGAGTAACAGACTGTCCGCCGGTCACAGCTGGAATTCTTCGCCCTGAACAACGCCGCCATCGCTGAAACCCTAGAACAGTCCGGCCTTCAGAGTCTCTCCGAACACGGTAGTGATGTTCCCTGGCCGCCTTCATTTCCACGGCAGCCTGTGCCCATTTCGGTTCCGTTATTGCTCTACGCGATATCCGAAGGAGGAGATAAATGAACAAAAGACTGTTAACACAGAGACACCCTTGGCCAGGCAGCCCAGTCCCCCCTCTCGGACAAGGCCCACATCTGCAGCACCCACACGCCGCTGGCGCAGGGGCAGCAGCCCACACACGGGAATCAAGCCTCCTCCTGCAAACATGGCTTCTTTCCCCAACACAACAGATGCGTCTCTGTGTCTGTCGTCAGCTGAGCCTGAAATTCCTGGATCCTCCTTCTTATGTTCAAATGCTGGACCACCGTAGGTTAGTCTTGGTGGCTAAGGGGCTTGCACCCTTAAATCGTCTCTGGGCTGGATCCCCAACTGCTACAAACTTCGTCTCCTTAGGTCACTCTGGTCTCTTGCCTGTCATTACTCTGTCCCTCTGCCTAATGGCCATATCCTTCCAGAATGCCAGGGGGGAAAAAAAATCGACTGCAGGGGATCATGTGAGTGAACTCCTCGGCCCCAGGGGGAGAGGAGCTCTGAGGACGATCACAAATGGATCGGGTGAAGTTGTCACTATGAAGATTAAGGAGTTCTGAAAAATCATCACCCTTGCAGCCGAATGGTAGACATCCAGTGGTGTGCGGTCAAACTAGCTTTTCAGAGGAAGGGAAGGAAAAGCTCTGGTTGGTGGTGTTTGCCGATTTCTAGGGCGTGAACCCTCCACCATGGTAAATTTCAGGCTGCCGGTGTGAGGTCATTGAATGATGGGGCGAAGAGATGCACTTGGCCAAGTCTGACAGGCCGGTATCGGCTGCGCCCCAGCACACCTCTGGGTCTGGGCCTGTTGAAACTGGTAGCTGTTGCCATTTCCCATTTCTTGGTGAGACCGCATTCCAGCACATTCTGATAACAGTGTCTGTAAGTGCCAGACTGCCCAGTCACTGAGACTTTTCCGAGTTTCTGGTGAGGGTCACTAGTTGTACACATGATGACAGTTAGCCCCAGATGCCCAGTCTCCAGGGCTACAATGAAAACCTAGTAAATCGAAGGCTTCTCAATTATAGGTTAAACAGCCTGGGTTTTTCCAAGCAATTTTGTCAGAAGTTTACTGCTGTTTTGATTGAATTGAAAAAAAAAACAACTAGAAACAATAGGGAGGCAGTATTTTTAATGCATCTGGGTTTCACCAAGTCATTATGGTAATGTGTTACATAATCTTGAAAAGTTAATTCCAGTTTGGTTATAAGCAATAAAATGATGAAATGATTGATGGGTACATTAATCATTCTACCAATAATGTCTGGGAGAAAATGAAGTTAAAGCAACTCCAACTAATAGAAAAAAAAGTGGAATTAAGTGGGGGGAAATGTCATCGCAAGTGATTGCTGTCTTTCAGGAGAAAGTATCTAGCACACACGGAAAAGATAATAGAAGATAGACATTTAGCTTCTAAGCTCTGACAAAGACCTCAGCTTCCTCTGAAGGGAGGATGGAAAGATAGGAAGGAGAAAAGACCCATGTCATTAGCGGCTCTGTGTCCTTAGGACTAAGTTGATGAAAGCCAACAGTGGCCTGGATCGTAGCCCGTATAAGGTACAGAATTTCTGCAGACACCAGGACACATGCTCAAATAGACAACCGAGTGCAACTCCGGCTAATTGTGAAAAGGGAGGCACCTCCTTGCGTGGGGACAGCCTTACCCTTCCCCACCTGCTGACCCAGAAAGCAGTGTCTTAAAGCACCCCCAAGGATGGGTGAAGTAAAATACAGCAGAAAATGCCAACAGTTGTTCCTTCCTACGAATGCTCTTTCCTTTTACTCCAACATAAAACACGGGGCAACGAACGCGGGACAAGCCTCCGGCGGTGCGGGATCACCGAGCGCCTAATGTGTTAGGGCTACGCAAGCGCCACGTGGAACCGCGTTCTTGAAAACACGCTTCCCAGGAGAGATCCCCTCCTCTGAAGGGGCTGAAGGAAAGAAAGGCAGATGCCGAAACCAGGACACATCCAGACAGAGCGCCCAGGCCCAGCTGGGGGTTTTATACAGGTCATCAAAAAAGTCTGAGACAAAACCACCTGAAGAGAGGAACTTGGGAAATTGACTTCTACAAAATTAGAGAAGCTAACTGGCTCAGGCAAGTACGAACACGAAAGGAATATAATGATTAACTGCATCTCTGAAGAATGTATATACCCCCCCCATTGATGGAGAGATTTGCATAGAGTAAGAGAGGGAACAATCTGATATCACTAAAAGCTTAGGGAATCTACAGGAGGATTTTTTTTTTGAAAGGCAAGGGGCACCTGGATGGCTCAGTCAATTAAGCATCAGACTTTGGCACAAGTCATGATCTCACTGTTCATGGGCTCGAGCCCCACATCGGGCTCTGTGCTGTCAGCACAGAGCCTGGAGCCTGCTTCCAATTCTGTGTCTCCCTCCCTCCCTCCCTCTCTCTCTCTCTGCCCCCACCCCCCACTCATGCTCATGCTCTCTCTCCCTCTCTCTCTCAAAAAGAAACAAACATTAAAAAAAACTGTTTTTAAAAGCCAAATTGGTTTCCTTAGAGAGTATTTTGGAGCACTACTGTTTTCCAATGTTTGCATTTATGTAGTTTCTATATCGTGTAAACAGCCATTTATTTGTCTCTTTAAGACCAACTGGAAGCAACAACCTATTTTTTTCTATTATCAGAATCCCTGGGGATAAAACCAAATACACGAACCTGAAATACATGCAGCCTGAGGGGTCTCGCTTATTTGTATGATAACTTTAAAGTATCTTATTCCTCACAAGCTATTGGAGTTAGAAATAGATTTTGTTGCCAATTCCTGAAATAAACATAGCTTAAACTAGAGAGTAGCTTATTTCTCTCTCACATAAAATAAGTCCAACTGAAGAAAACGGGAGAACATCAATCCAGAAGCATGGTAGCCACATGAACCCCGCAGGGCCCCAGACCTTTGATGCAGATGGTCTCCGTCCTGAAGGTGAACTCCTGCCCGAGGCGGTTCTGGAGCTCCAGCTTTATATCCACACTCTAGGCAAGAGGAAGAAAGCGAGGAAGAAGGGGGGCGGATTTCTTACTCTTAAAAGGATTTTCTGAAAGTTGCACGCAACACTCCCACTTACATCTCAATGGTGTGCCTGCACCTGGTTGAGGGGGAAAAAAGTAAAGACTCAAGGACCTATGGGACATCAGGAAGTGTGCATGATGGGAGAAGGCGAGGAAGAAAAAAAGGGAAGAGATGTTTGGGGGGAAAAAAACAACATTTGGGAAGTCTACATGTCCCAGATTTGATTAAAAAATGTTGATCTACACATCCAAGCAGCTCAACAAATACAAGTTTTATCCCCAAGTGGGATAAACTCAAAGATATCCGTACCTAGGCACATCATAATGAAACGGTCAACAGCCAAAAGCAGAGAATCCTGAAAGCAGCAGGAGAAAACCTGCAAAAAAGACGACGACGAACAAACAGCTGATTTCCTCTCAGAAACCAGAGGCCAGGAGGCAGCGAGAGAACGTATCCAAAGTGCCGAGGGGAAGAGTGTCATCACTCTTCAAAGATGAAGTGGAATCTTTCCCAATCAACAAAAACTGAGAAAACATGTAACTAGAAAAGCAGCTCAACGAGAAATACTAAAAGGAGGTCCTGGAGGCGGTCCTGGAAGGTCACTGGCCAGCAGTTCAAACCCACACGAAGAAATAAAGACCAGGCAGTAAAGGCAGCGAGGTGCACATAAACGACAGTACACATGCGTGCTTTGGTTAGAACTCTCTTTTGCCCAATTCTCAGTCCGGAGAACTCTGTCCAAATGCACGATTAGGTGCATTTCTCTGGACCAAGGACAGTTACTGTTTGGGGGGCATTCCTTTATCCGTTAACGGGCGGAAGCTTACCTCTGGCCATGAGGCAATAGTGCCTAACTCTTACAAGGTCAGCTAAGGGCGGGCCAGGTCGCTCGGTGGGTGGAGTGACCAACTCCTGATTTCAGCCCAGGTCTGATCCCAGGGCTGTGGGACTGAGCACCCCGTCGGGGTCCCCACTGAGTGCGGAGCCTGCCTGGGATTCTCTCCCACGGTCTCTCCCTCTGCCTCTTTCCCCTGCTCAAGCTCTTTCTCTCTCTCTCCCCAAAATTAAAAAAATTTCAGCTAGAAGATGCTTTTAGTCTTTTGTTTTTACTCTTCTGCCCCATTTTTGGCAAATCAAATTAGTTTCAGGTGGACGAAATTGGAGGCAAGCAGGCACCCGGAGCGGGTTGTGCCCAGGGCCCTGTGCGCCAATCACTCACGCAGAGCGCGATCCCTTAAACTCCCTGGAGGGACCTGTGTAGAAGCCTTTAAACTGTTCTAAGTGCTCGAAAGGCCAGCTTAAAAGAGGATAAAGGACAGCTAAAATGCAAATAATTTTTAGATTCATGTTGAAACACCTGTGAACTTGCCTGTGAGGACGTTAAGAGACAGAGAAATTGGACCAAAATCAAATGTTGTCTTCACCTGAATGCCAGATGGGTATTTTCTAGCCCCACCCAGCCGGGGGTCAGGTCGTTTTTCTTCTAAATGACTGTTACCCACCGGCTAGTAAAATGCTTTGCCCTCTCTTATCAGAGAGGATGCTTCCGCATGTCCTGGGCCACGGTCATTGGAGGTCACAGGTATGATCATTTGGTTGGACCTTGGTGAGACTTAAACATAGGCAGGGTCTTTCCGTTCTATGATCCATGAGTGACGTGTCAACAGTTACTCGTGCAAATTCCAAAAGATCGGTATGGCCACTCTGCTAAAGTGACTCAGTCAAGTTGCTCAAATGATAGGTCAAAGTCTAAAGACATTAACTTCAATTCTGTGTGTTGATTACATAGACTCATGTTGAGTGTCTACAGGAAAAAAAAAAATCGAATATTTACACTTTGTCCTGCCTTTCAATTCTACATCTTTTTAAGGCAATGCAGACATTCTATCCAAGTAGTACCAAGGCACCTACAAGGAAGTGAGTAATGCAGGTCAGGAAGATTACCATTTCAAGGTACAGTCTCTCCCTACCAGGAGAAAAATTGCACAGATGGAAAATATTCTCCTAGCATGATCAGCCAGACCAGCTCAGAGGTCCACGGAAAATGGCATGTATTTTAAAGAAAAATCTTGGGGGGAAAATACATTTTGTACAGATGTCTCGCCTGAAGGACAATTATGCAAACATGTCTACACCAATCAAACTCTAAAAGAAGGAAACACAGATTTGCTGCGATTCCTGCTCTTACACGTGAAGTGCCCTCTTGTTTTACTTTGATCCTGAGATGGAAAGAAAATTGCCCCGTAGACCGTATCCACACAGTATCCTGCAAAAACTACGGCTGAGTGGCAGAGTCCGGAGGATGGGCATCCCGCAGCTGGAAGGCGCTGTAACCTACCGGTGCCCTACATTTACAAATACTGGCTCCCTCACCTTCTCACATCTTGGTTCAAATGTCACCTCCTCTTAGACCTACCCTTAGGATTTCAGTTACAAGCACGACCCCACCCCAGACGCTCAGAACCACCCCCACGGCCCTATTTTTCCACCATTTAATATGCTGTGTTCTACGTACTAGTCGCCCCTCAGATAGAGGCTTTACCGCGGCAGACACATTGGTCTCTTGTTCATGGTGCGTCCCAAGCTCCCAGGACGGTGCCTGGTAAGGAGCAGACCTCCAACAGATACTCGTTGCAAAAGTGAATGAGTGACTAAGAAATGGATCATATTTCTCGTACAAACAGTGTTACATATCCATGTTTTCCTTCCAGGCCAAAAGATTCTATTGATCTGACAATATAACTGAAAGGACAGATCAGGAGTGTTGATAAATGAAGAAATTTGCAGATGCTATTGCTATTTACTTGACAAAGTTACACATCCCTACAGTCTGAGTCCCATCAAATTCCTGTGCTGAAATCCTCACGGCCGACGTAATGGGACTTCCAAAGGTGAGGTCTTTGGAGCGTGCTTAACCCGTGAGGGCAGAGCGCTCAGGAACTGAACTCGTGGCTTATAAAACAGGCGCCAGAGGCTCCCTCCTGCCGCGTGAGGACAGAGAGAGCAGGTACTGGCCATCAAGCAGGAAGAGGGCCCTCAGCTGACTGCCCAGCCTCTGGAACTAGAAGAAATAAATTTCTGTTGTTGATAAGCCACCTAGTCTGTGGCATTTTGTTACAGCAGCCTGAATGGACCAAGATAATGTTCTTCTTTTATAGAACTGTAGAACATTAAATATTAATGTCCCAAAGCTATCAAGACGAAGAGGAACAAAGCGGGAAGCATCATGCTTCCTGATTCCAAACTGTATTCCAAAGATCCAATAATCATAACAGTAGGATACGGGGTGCCTGGGTGGCACAGTCATTGAGCATCTGACTCCTGATCTTGGCTCAGGTCCTGATCTCACAGTTCACGAGTTCGAGCCCCACATTGGGCTCTAGTGCTGACAGCGTGGTATAGGTCAATGGAACAGAACAGAAAACCCACAAATAAAGCCACACATATATGGTTGATTAGTTTAAGACAAAGAAGCCAAGAGTATAAAATGGAGAAAGGTGGGGCACCTGGGTGGCTCAGGTCATGATCTCGCAGTTAGTGGGTTCCAGCCCTGCGTCAGGCTCTGCTGACAGCTAGCTCAGAGTCTGGAGCCTGTCTTCAGATTCTGTGTCTCCCTCTCTCTGACCCTCCCCTGCTCAGTCTCTCTCTCTCTCTCTCTCTCTCTCTCTCTCTCTCTCTCTCTCTTCAAAAATAAAGTATTTAAAAATTTTAAAAAATAATAAAATGGAGAAAGGACAGCCTCTTTAATAAATAGTACTGGAAACTGGACCATTCTCTTATACCACACACAGAAATTAACTCAGTGGATTAAAGATGTGAATGTTGGACCTGAAACCATAAAACCCCTAGAAGAAACCACAGGCCAAGAGCCTAATTCAACAAATGGGACTACAGCAAATTAAAAATGTCTCCACAGCAAAGGAAAACATCAATAAAATGAAAAGCAATTTCCTGAACAGGAAAAGATGTTTGTAAATCATCTAATTGATAAGGGGTTAGGAACCAAAATATATAAATAACTCCTACAACTCAAATGCAAAAACAAAACAAAGAAGACACCAGTCTGAATAAAAAAAAAAATGGGTGAAGGATCTCAATAGACACTTCTCCAAGGAGGACATCCAGCTGCCCACAGACACATGAAACGATGCTCAACATCACTCATCATCAGGGAGATGCAAATCAAAGCCACAGCCAGCTCTAACCTCACACCTGCGGAATGGCTATTACCAAAGAGGCAAGAAGTAACGCGTGCGGGCGCGGACGTGGAGAAAGGGGAAGCGTCTCGCACTGCTGGTGGGAACACACACCGGTGCGGCCACCGCGGAAAGCCGTACGGAGGCTTCTCACAAAAGCAAAACTAGAACTCCCCTAGGATCTGGCAACTCCACTCCTGAGCATCGATCCACAAGGGGCAAAAACACGAACTCAAGAAGATAACACGCACCCCCACATTCGTTGCAACATTATTTAAATAGCCAAGGCACCAAAGCAAGCCCAGTGTCTACTGACAGGTGAATAAAAGAGATACAAAGCATGTGCAGACACAACGGAACATTGTTTGGCGATAGGAATGAAATCTTGCTATTTGCTAAGATGTGAACGAACCTTAAGGAGATGATGCTAAATGAAATAAGTCAGAGAAAGACACACACATGGGATCTAAAACACAAACTTACGGAAACAGAACAGATTGGTGGTTGCCAGATGCAGGGTGGGTCAAGTGAAGGGGGTCAAAAACTACAAACTTTATATAAAATAAGCCAATCCTGGGGATGTAACGTGCAGCCTGGCGCTCCAGGCAACCACACCGTGCTGCATGCGTGAACGCTGCTGGGAGCGGAGATCCTGTAAGTACTCAGCACAGGGGAAGAGAGTTTGGGTCCGTGTGTGGTGACGGACCCAACTGCACTCCGGGGCGGCTGCTTCACGGGGCACACACACCCACTCACCAGGCGGCACCTCTGAAACACGTGTTGTCCATTACGGCCCAAAACCGATAAGTAAAACACCCTTTGATCTCATCAGTGACTTGCTGCCGTGGCCCGCACTCGGAGCGCAGCTTTCCCCGGACTGACCGGAGGTTTGCGGGGAGCAGAGGATGGGGAAGGAGAAGCACGGACACCAAGAGGGGACAGAGAAGAGCCAAAGCAGCAAGACGCCTTGCGGGTTCACGAAGGAGCACAGCGGAAAGGATCAGACCCGTCCGCTCGCCCTTGGGAAGCGGACAGAACGCGCGGCGCGAGTCCCGCGGCGAAGCTGAAAGCCAAAGCCCGCACGACGGGCGAGAATGCTTTTCCGAAACTGCTGCTTAGAAAGGAAGCTCATTTTTCTGTTCCGTTCTGCTGAATTATATTCTAACATTATCATATTACACTAAAACAGTATAGTAGACGGATTATAGGCTTAACATTTATTGAAACAATAAATGGATGAAAATAGAAAAAAATGCATATAAGCGTAAAGAAACATTTCAGGCCACTCAATTCCACCAAACAACCACTGTTAATTTTTTTAATGTTAATTTACTGTGAGCAGGCAAGGTGGGGGGAGGGGACAGCAGGGAGAGAGAGGGAGGGAGAACGAGAATCCCAAGCAGACTCTGCACTGTCCACACAGAGCCTAATGCAGGGCGCAATCTCACGAACCATGAGATGATGACCTGAGCCAAAAATCAAGAGTGAGACACTCCAGGCTCAGCTCATCATCTTCAGTTTATGAGTTCGACTCCCACATCAGGCTCTGTGCCCACATGGGCATGGCACGTGCTGGCTCAAGATTCTTTCTCTGCCCCTCCCCCACTCTCACTCCTGTCTTTCAAAATAAACAAACGTTAAAAAGAAAAAGAGACAGTCAACCAACTGAGCCACCCAGGCTCCCGACCACTGCTGTTTACACACAAAGCCCTTTAAGACTCACCTACCTTTAGTTCCGAAGGAAAAGGTCATCTTCGGAAGCAGGAAGCCAGGACTCCCAGAGCCCCAGGCCTTAGGCAGGAAAGCTGTAACCGCGTTCCCAGGCTGTGGGGATTCTCTGCGTGCGGCCCTCAGACGGCCCGCATTAGTCCTCGGTCGTGCTTATTTAAAATGCAGATTCCCAGGGGGCATCTGGGTGGGTCAGTTGGTTGAGCGTCTGACTCTTGATTTCAGCTCAGCTCAGCTCAGGATCTCAAGGTCATGAAATCTACCCTGTGAGCCTCTCTGTGCCCCTGTGAGCTCCCCTTCAGCTCTCTCTCTAAAATAAAAAAGTAAAAATAAAATGCATATTCCCAGGCACCACTGTGGCTACTCAGAGTTCCTGAGGCTCAGGTCTGAGCATCTGCTTACGAGCCATTCGGGAACTTCTAATACACAATATTGTTTCGGTCGCTGGCTGGAGAGACGGCACCCACACATGCCGGGCTGTGTCCGGGATGACTGCCCGGAGCTCAGTAAAGCTGCGCATCCCATCCCCATAACATTGTCTTCACCCTGGGCTCAAACCTGCCTTCTTCTATTATAAAAAAGTCTTCCCAGTTGATTCCAGGTAGACTGATTTGAAAACCCCTGCTTAGATCTGTTGTTTCCCTAAGCCTCCAAACTCTGAGTGATCGGGCTTTCAATCAGTAAAACAAATGAAAGTAATTGATCAGTTTGAATCAGAGAAATCTGGGCAGAGCTCATGCTTCCCCGTGTGCCAGGGGGATAGTGCCACCTGCAATCAGTGCTGGCCACCAGGGAGGCTTCCGTGGGTGACGCTGCGCAGGGCCCGGTTCCTGGGTCCAGCATGGCCAAGGGCGCCTCTACTACCTGACCTGGAGGCTCTCTGAGGCCCGGACAAGTAGTATTCACTCCTCTGACCATCTGCAGGGGGCACAGCAGGGTCTGGCCCAGGGCAACTGGGCCATGAACATTCATGGAGCAGAGGCAGTGGAACGCAGTCGGAGTGCGTGGGTGCCAAACTGTGCACACAAGACCACGACCAGGGGCGCCCGGGGGGCTCAGTTAATCACCTGACTTCTGCTCAGGTCATGAGCTCATGGTTTGTGGGTTAGGGTCCAAGTCCGGCTCTGTGCTGGCAGCTCAGAGCCCGGATCCTGCTTGGGGGAGGGGATGGGGTGGGGTGTGTGTGTCTGCCCCTCTCCCAGTCACGCGCTCTCTCTCAAAAATAAACATTGAAGAATAAAATCTGGCCTTTCATAGCAAAATGGATGGGTGTCATGTTAAGTGAAATAAGTCAGGCAGAGAAGGACAGATACCATATGTTTTCACTCATAAGTGGAACAGGAGAAACTCAGCAGAAGATCATGGGGGAGGGGAAGGGGGAAAAGTTAGGGAGGGATGCGAACCATGAGAGACTCTTGAATACTGAGAATAAACTGAGAGCTAGAGGCGGAGGGGGAGAGGGAAAGGAGGGTGATGGGCACGGAGGAGGGCACTTGTGGGGATGAGCACTGGGTGTTATGCGGAAACCGACTTGACAATAAACTATAAAAGAAAAAAATTTAAAAATTAAAAAATAAACATTAAAGAGGTATTTTAAAGACGAACAATACCCAAATGCTGCTGGCTCTGCTCCGCAAACACTGCCGAGCGCCCGCAGAGTGTGTGCCCTGGACCAGCAGTGCTGGTTTCTGAGAGCAAACAAGACGGGGTCTCACACACACAGTGAATCCACTTCTGAGAGAAAACTATGAAATGATCCCGTGGGCTGGACCCTTCGTCAATTTCCAGAGTCTTTCCCACCATGGTGGTAGGAAAGTGCTAGAAGCTTTTCAGACAGCATTTTGGTTAAGAGAAGTGCAAAAATAAGAAAAAATAAAATTCAATGGAAGGGTGGCACACAAGAATTCTCGGTGGCCTTCCCCTTTCTAGAGGTCCTAATTACTGCAGCCTGTGGCTCTGACCTTCCTTGTGTCCTCCGTTCTCCCAAGGAGAGGGCAGAGAGGGAGAGCGCGCAGCGAAGCGTCTCCTATTTATTGCATCCGGGCTGAGCCGCAGACACCACAGGTGCATCCGAGCAAGTACAGGGCGTGTTTACGTTGCCAGGGGGAACAGGGCGAGGTCTACGTTACGTATTTGATTGCTACTTTTTCAGGTGTGTCAATCAGGATCCCAATAGGAAACCAATAGAACATTCAAATCAGGGTAACTTAAAGAGGTCTTAGTAAGGGGACTAGACACAGGTGTGAGCAGGCTTGTGTCCTCCAGTGAGGACAGTGTGGTCCCCGGGGCTGGGAAGTGAGAGCAGAGAAGGGACAGTCTGAACAACACATCAGCTGTAAGACGGAAGACCTGCCAAGCCAGGACAAGAGGTTTATGTACATTCCGGAAGGACGCCGTCTCCTCGTCCACGACGCGTGGAGACACAGGGAGCGTGCGATCGTACCAGAGCCCTCCCTGCGCAGCCACGGGTGTGGGAGGCAGGGAATGTCCTGCAGCCTTACAAGCAGGTTCTGGTGCCCGTGACCCAAGAGCCTCTGGGTTTTGTTTTCTCTCCGCCCAGGGTTAGACCGAGGAGGGCAGGGGGGCTGCAGGGGGCTTGCTCTCCCGCCTGGTGAACCTTGGGTACAACGACCCCGCGGGAGCCTCCACCGGGGAGGCCTCGTTAGGGAGAAGAAAAAGCTCCAGGCCAGCTCAGAATTGGCCCCACTCCCCCTCCCCACACCATCTTCCCTTAGAGGGAGCGCGCACAGCCCCAGGCGCGCCCCCCAAGTTTGTCAGAACACGCGGGTCCCCACCACTGCTGGCTCCCGCGGGCCTCTCCTCCCTGAAATCTGTGAGTCTGCGCTACCTGTGTCTCCACCGTTGGCGGCAGCGGTTCACCCCGTGACCTCAGCACCCTGACGCCTAAGAGCAGGAATGAGACGTTCAGGCTCCTTACCTCCAGGCCGGAGCCGGACGGGCAGCTCCTCACGGGGTCAGGTGCGTCCTAGTGGCCCCAGGACCGTATATAGTTGCCGCCAGGCCTGCGCAGTTCACGCCGGTTCTGGCCTCGGCGGCCCCACCCCTGCACAGCTGTTGGGCCTGAGCCCCGGGGCCTCGTGGCGTCCGCGATTTTAGTGGGGATGATGGGCTTCCGGAGGCAAACCTCCCTCAGGCGCCCCAGGGGTGGCGGCCCAGGGCGAGCAAGCTCCCCCAAACCCCAGCACACCCCAGCTCCTGGGCTGGAAGACGCACAGCGGGGGGTTGCAGCAGAAGGTGTTTGATTCAGAGATTTTTTGCAGGGCGCTTTCTGGCAGCTTCCCCAGCGGGACATGGTTTTCCTGATTGTGGCAGAAACTAGTACCGAGGGGAAAATCTCAGCACAGCGTCACCGCCCGATGGTGTCAGCCTCCCCCGGGCCTGTTCCCACCCTCTTCCTCACTGCAGTGGGTGGTGTTTCTCGCCCAGCCTCCCTGCGCCAGGGGGCCTGACCCCTGCTGTTCATCCCTGGACACCAGGCGCCCGGGCCTAACAGGTGCTTGGTAACAGCGCCCCCCACTGCTGTTCATCCCTGCACCCCGGCGCCCGGGCCTAACAGGTGCTTAGTAAAGGCGCCGAAAGACAGGACGCTCCTGCCTCTTCCGCCGGGGCTCCACGCAGGCGGGGCGTTCGCCTGGGCTGCTGGAGGCCTGGGGGGCGGCCCGGAAGAGGCAGCCCCCGGACACTCCTCTTACCCAGGCACGAAGCACGATGGAAACGTCACAGCTGTTCTTTCTGAGACTCCCAAATCAGTTGGGCCTAAACAAAGCTTAACGGAGCAGGGACTCTGACGTCCAATCTGGTGAAACTCACTCCAACGCGCACTCGCTCCTCGAGCACACACGGCCACGCGCACGCACCACACACGTGCACGCTCACGCGCACACAATCCAAAAGCCAGCCCAAGGCCCTCCCGCGGGCGCTGGGAGTGCAGCGGGCCCTGACGTGACAGGGGGGCGCCGCTCAGTGTCCCGGCTGAGGAGGGCGCTCCGGATCGAACCCGAGTCGGACCTAAACCTGCAACGAATTGACTCCTCTTCCCCTGGGCCTGCGTTTCCTGGTCCGCGAAGTCAGGCACCGAGGGCTTTCCTGTACGCGTGTCTGCACCAGACAGAGCCCCAGGCGGGGCATGGCGGTGTAGACGGGGGCGGGGCCGTGCGGGGCACCGGAGGCACCCGGAAGCACAATCTCCCCGAGGCGCCCCGAGGAAGCCTGTCCACACCGGAGTGCTGGGCCCCTGCCCCGCAGGCGGGGCGGCGCGGGGCCGCGCGGGGTCTTCCCGCAGCAGCAGCAGCAGCAGCGGGAGGCGAACACGGAGCTGGGCCTGTCGGCGCGAAGGGATCAGAGAAGTGAGGCGGGAAGTCCCCGCCAGGGCAGGACGGTCAGGAAGTGGGTCCTGGTTTCCCGTTGCTGCGGGAACCAAAGTACCATAAGCTAACGGCTTAAACAGCCCGTTTGTCACTCGTTTGTCACTCGGTCGCTCTGGAGCTCCGAGGCCGAGGGGGCCTCCTGGCTGTGTTCCTCTGGGAATCTGTTCTCCAGCCTCTTCCAGCCCCGGGAGCCCCTTCCGCTCAGGGCCGCCAGGCACCGGCCGCGCCTCTCGCACCTTCGGCTCCAGGACCGGCCACTCGGCCCGGCCCACCTGGAAGTCAGCTGACCCGCGGCCACAGTGTCCTGACTTTCCTTTGCAGTGGGACCCACTGTTTCCAGGGATTAGGACTGGGACGGCTTTGGGGCCCTTATCCTGCCGATCACAGCCGGTCGCTGTCCTTCATCAGAAGACCGAGGTCCCGCACAGGCACGTGTGTCCTGGGTCATTTCTAGTGTAATGATTCCTTCTTTTTTAATTTCTTTTGTTTATTTTGAAAGAGAGAGAGCAAGAGAGGGGCAGAGAGAAAAGGAGAGAGAGAATCCCAAGTAGGCTCCCCACTGTCATCACAGGGCCCAGTGCGGGGCTCGAGTTCACAAGCCGGGAGATGGTGACTTGGCCGAAACCAAGACCCCCGGGGGACCCTCTAGCGTAATGACTTGTGCCGTGCCGGGCCTGCCACCTCCCCTGCAGATCCCCCTCCCGGGCTCTGCTGGGGTCCCGCCCTGCCCCCACCCTGCCCCCACCCTGCCCCGTCTACCCCACATCTTCGAGCATGTCTGTTTCCTGTCAGTGCCACATGGCCCTCGAAATAAGGCTGCGGTGCAGGAATGCTTAGGCCCTCACCCCTGGGGCAGGCTTGCCACAGACCCTTGGCTTTCAGTGGTTACCTTACTTACAACCTTTTGTTTCTGACTGACACCGTGGCCACAGCCCACGTCTCCTGGGTGGACTACAGCCTCTGTTTTGTTCCTGCTGGGCTCCGTTCTCAGAGCCCGAGGGCCTGAAACCACAGGTCACCCGCGCACAAAGGCTGGACTGAGTGAGGTTTACAGGGGACCATGGGCGGCAGGAGGCCCGACGGTTGGGTGAGCGAGCCGCCAGGCTGATGTCTAAGCGCTGCCCCTGTTGAGGAGCACCCTACAGCTCCTGACTTCCCGTCAGCAGACTTCGCCGGTGACACGGTGGCGACCAGGGCGGTCTCTGAGGCTGCCGAGGTTCAAGTCACAGCTGTCGCTGACTGGGTCCCGAACCACCTGCGCCTCGGCTTTCTCTTCTGTAAAACGGGTAGTGGCGGAGCCCCGCAGCCGTCTGTGGGCTGCAGTCCCGTGTCTTCGGGCTTACAGCAGAGTCTGGTGCGTGCTGGGCGCTCGGACATCGTGCTTTTCCTTCCGCTCACCCCCATCCTCGGGCGATACCCACGCTGATGCCACGCACAAATGTCACGTGAGGATCTCAGTCGGGACCTGCAACTTTTGGGGGGGGGACTCACGTCAGTGTGGAAAAGCATGTAGTGGGGTCTGTATGTCATTTAGTTAATCCTTTGAAGAAGAAAATACACACAAACGGTGAGTCGAGACGGAACAAGTTACCTACCTGAGCGCAGGGGCCAGGCCTCTTCTGCGCAGACCACGCCGGACGCACACGGACCAGGTGTGACGTCCCCACTCCCTGCACCTCCCTTGTGCTCACCGGAGGCCAGCAGACCTCACCTTCGGGATTCTTGACCCTATTTTGAGGTCCATTTCAGTAATAAGTTGTCGGGAGCAAGCTGTCTGTTACTTGGAGAGAGACATTAGTAAGTTCGATGAGCTTAAAACAAATCCAGGAAATCACCAGCCTCTGGGAGGCGGTGGGAGGAGTGGTGTGGGGCTCCCCACAAGGCTCCCCACGCCTGGGGCAGATCGCAGGCGCAAGGAACTCGGAACATTCTCTCTGTTCTCTTGGAAAGACGAGAAGAGAGGATCCTAACTGACAAGAACGGAACGTTGAAGGTCGAGCAGGATACAGGACGCTGAACGCGAGGCCACTTGGCGCTGCGCAGAGCACGGGGCTGTAGCAGCAGAGGGCGGGGCCTCGTGCGCTCCCATCGGAGGCTCCGCCTGGAGCTCGAGCTCAGGAAGCAATTTGCAGATAACACGGAAAGACCTTTAATTATCTGTCTCCCATCTGAAAAGGTCAGCCTGCTGCGTGTTACCGCGTAGTCATTGATCCAGCAGCGGAAAGAGAGCTCAGCCCGCCCACTGTTTCTCCTTCTTGCTTAAAAATACTTTCTCGGGGCACCTGGGTGGCTTCGTGGGCTGAGCGTCCAACTCTTGATTTCAGCTCAGGTCATGGTCTCATGATCATGGGATCGAGTCCTGCATCGGGCTGTGTACTGCAGAGCCTGCCTGGGATTCTCCCTCCCTCCCTCCCTCTGCTCCCCATCTCAAAAACAAATGTTTTTTCTCTGATTGCTTGTTTTCTAACTGGAAAACTTACTGCTTGTGCGGGGGCTTATTTCCCTGCTGCGAAGCAGTGTTACAGGAGACACTGGCCCTTGCCTCACGGAGCCGAGGAAGGAATCTTGAGGACGGTCTCCAGCCATGGCACCTGTCCCGGGCGGGTCCGGAATACGTTTATCCTCCCCCCCCCCCCCCCCGCAAACCCTGCGACTTCTTCTCTTCCCGCTTGCAGCTGCCATCGGTCTCCTTGAAGGCCCCTTATCTCCCTGCCTAATGGTAACACTTTCCCCACTCATTATTGTTTTGATTGTTTAAATACCCTGATGTGACAGCAAGGAAAAGCAGACCACTAGAGGTTTCTCAGTGTAACTGAACAGACCGCTAAATGTTGCAGTCGGGTAAATCAGAGGCTTTCTCCTACCTGGAAATGCTTGGTGACGGGTGCAGGAAGGGGGAGATGGGGGAGATGCTCTGGAGCATGAACCACCCAAGGCTCCCAGCACCCCGCGGCCGCCTGCCCCTCCCCAGCTGAGCTTCCTGTCCACACGCAGGGCCAAGAGCAAGAGCAGGAAAGAAAGAGAAAGAGGCAGATTTCTTGGGGACCCACCAGAGATGGGCGTTCGGGAAGACCCACACATCACTCCTCCAGGGCCGCCCCCCCCCACCTGCTCACAGAGCCAGGCTCTGTCCCAGGCGTGGGGACGCAGTTGGGTACCCAGGCCCATGGGAGAAGGGAGGGGCATACCCATCCCCTACAGTGGGAAGTAAACTGGGGGTGAATCTGTGCTATTTTTGCTGTCTGCAATCCAGCATTTCAGCTGAGAGTCAGCCCGAAGGCAAACGCAGAGTGGGGGAAAGAGAGGCTGCCATTACCTAAGTGTGATGTAGGGGAGCTCAGGGCAATGACCTTGAGGACAATGACAACACCAGGGGTGAATGTGGTCTTTCTGCCGCTTGGCCTGCTGTCCCCTCCCTCTCCCCGGTCTTAAGGACCAGCTGGCTCAGAACTGCCTCCTTCAAAGATGAATACTAACCAGGTAGGAGTCGGCACGGGGTGAGGCAGAGATCCCGCAAACATACTAAACAGCGAGGCGGGGAAAACGTCAGACAGATGGAGAGTCTCCGTGACCCACGACAATGAGGAAAAACGCCACGAGGCTGTTCCTGCTACTCTGGTCTGACTGGGGTTCCAAGCCCCTGCGGCAAAATGAAAAATACAAACAGAGCTGTAGGGAATGAAAACGCAGAGGACAACGGTCCTTTTCATGCAGACGATGTGACTGTCTACGTATAAAAGCCAAGAGAATCTATGAACAAACGACTGAGGTTAATAAACACTCAGCAAGATCTGCAGAGAACAAGATCAACGCAAAAATTCATAGCATTTCTTTACAACTGCAATAACCAGACGGGGAAGGAGACTGAAAACTGTGTCATTCATTCACAGCTACGGCAAAATCTAATGAAAGGGGCGAGAACTTTCTGGAGAAAACTATCACATAGTATTGAAAGGTACGAAGGAAAAATTAAATAAAAGGTGAGAAGTGCGAATTGCACAGATAGGAAGATTCAACATGTTAAGGGAATTCTCCAAAATCTTTAAATTCAATGAAAATGCAGTCAGAATCCCATTGACACCTCAGGGGGACATAAACTGGTTCTAAAGCATATATGGAAACATCCGTGTGAAAGAGCAGCGTGAGAAGTGCTTGGAATGATATCGTGCCCAGAATTTGCTTCGGAAGGACCTGGGGTGGGGGTGGGGCCCTGGCGCGGGGGGAGGGGAGCTTGAACCAACAATCACTAAAACGGGGGAAGAGGCACACGGGCGTTCACTGCCCTCCAGGGTCTCCTTTGGCTTGTTTAAAACATTCTATAATACAAGGCTTAAAAAAGGTTATGAAATAAAAATAGCTAAACTTTTTCTTGCAAAAAAGCCAAATTAGGAGAAAGTGAATCCATGACGGAGGTACAGTGACATGGCCTGTGACATCAGCACAGACGTGGCCTCGCAGAAACAGGTGAGCCCAGACACACACGTGCACGTACTTGGGAGCGGGGTGATCCTTCCAAGGGGGCGAGGGAACCGGGACTCCCCGTAGAGGGCGTGAGGTCCCGGATTTCCTTCTGGGAAGACTGCTGCGAGCGCGCAGGCGCACAGAAGCAAGGACCGAGGAGGAGGGAGTGAGGAAAAGAAGAGAGAGAGTCACGGATGCGGACGGAGGGGCCACCGGGCTTCCTGCTGCTGCTCCCACAGAAAACCCACAAACAAGACTCCTGTTCGTGATCAAGATTAATAAAAGCCTGAATGGGATCAGCCAGTGACGGGGGGGATGAAAGGCAACACAGGATTTTCTAAATCACTGACGTCATGGGAAGAGAGGGAAGAGTCATACATCTAGCATGCAGCCATTTATGAAAATAACACTTTTTAAAAAGTTTTATATAATGGATACATGTGAGAGCTAACTTTTTTAAACAATAAAAATATACAAAGAAAACATACCAAACCAATTGCCGCCGGGTGAATAAGGATGAGACTATATTTTGTTGTTGTTGTTGTTGACTTATTTTTTAAATAAACTCTACCCCCCATGTGGGCCTCAAATTCACAACTCCGAGATCAAGAATCACATGTTCTTCCCACGGAGCCAACCAGGTACCTCTATTATTTTCTTTTAAAAAGACTAGAAACATCTGAAAAGTTGTGGGAACATGACTGTTTCGTAAAAATTCTTTGTACACTTCGTAAATTTTTAAATTTTTTTCAAAATTGCAAATAGGCAAAGAATAAGAAACCATTCAAAGGAACAACAGAATCACTAAACTAAATCGGGGTCCAGATAATCCCTCCTGGGGGAAACAAACGCTGAAGGAAGAGGTCCCAGTGTCGGGGGGAAGGCTGCAGCGCAAGGCGACAAAGACCCAGCTCCTGCTGCTCAGAGACAAGTAGACAAGACCCACGGTCATGTCAGCTACAGCAGAAGCTTCCAGAAGTAGGATAAACGTGACAGGAAGCACAGTCCTTGGCGCCAAGGACGGAGGCCATCCCACTGTATGACGTGCGGAATGGCAAGTGGCTGCAGAGATGGCAGCCGGGGACAGCAGCGAAGACCACGGAGAAACTGAGCCTGCATGGTGGCTCTCTTAAAGACGAGGGCAGGAGACAACGGGGGGGAAGTAAAGACATGAGAGCAGGAAGCATCTTTAAAAAATAAAAAAGTTCTGTATGTCGATCTTATGTTCCAGGGGGAAAATGATACTGGAAGAAAGATGTCATAAAACAGCTTGATTTAAGTCACTGACCTTCAAGGGTGGGGAAGGATGTCTGGTGCCTAGAAAGAAAATTGTCCACAGAGGCAAGAAGAGTGTCTCCAAAGAGAATTCTTTCCAACGCACGCCAGTGGTTGACTCTTGACTCAGCAGACACTCATATTCTTAGTAATACGGACCTCAATTTAGGTACAGTTCGATCTGGGTGAATTTTAGTCTTCTGGGTGATTTTTTTTTTTAAGTTTATTTTTGAGATCGAGACAGGGAAAGAGTAGGAGTGGGGAAGGGGCAGAGAGAGAGGGAGAGAGAATTCCAAGCAGGCTTCACACTGTCAGCACAGAGCCCAACACGGGGCTTGAATCCACAAACTGTGAGATCATGACCTGAGCCGAAGTCAGTCTTTAACTGACTGAACCACCCAGGCGCCCCAAGTCTCCTAGGTGATTCTTTTGCCAAGAATCTGTATTTCTGTTCTTAAATAACAGAACTCAAACAGGCGGGTCTGAAGATCTCACTGGCCTTACTAGACAATTCGGGATCCAAGCAGCATCCCGTCCAGCAAGGAGCTGGGCCAGGGAAGGTGGTCAGTGGGGCGGGGCAAGAGAGCAAAGGACGGTTCCAGACCAGGCTGTTCGAGAGGTGGGGAAAGCTGGGGGTCTTCTCACGCACACCGCCTCGTCTTTCTTTGGGGGCTGAGGGGCCCCAAGTAAAGGCAGAAAGAAACATTTCCCAGATGACCGTTAAGGTCGTAACTCCAAAATTACACTGGGTGTTAAGGCCTGATTTGGGAACTCTGTCTAAGCTACGCCTCTTTGGGTCTGCGGTTTCCTCCAGCACTGTTTGGGCGTGTTCTGTATCACTGGGTCTCCCACTGTCTGCACAGAGAATGGCCCAGAACATTCTCAACCGTGTATGTGCATCATATTCGATCTTGTTGAGACTAAAGCATAGAGGAAAAGCTTTCTGACCACGTCTTTCGCCGGTGGTTTACTTTCCTGGCAGAGAGCCTCCCTATAATTTTGTTCACAGTAGACGTCTGGTTTGCTTTGGGAGACTTGCACTGTTAGGATGTGTTCCTTTATTTGAGAAGGAGTAAGATCAAATCAAGTGTGTTTTTTTAGTAGGGATCATGGCTGATCAGAGTCTTTCTTTTCCTCTCCCCTTTTCCTCCTCCTCCTCCTCCCTTCCCCCTCCTCCTGTTGGAGCGGGAAGATGTGTTTTGACTCACTCTCTGCGGTCTCCTCAGGAACTGTGCTCGATGTACACATGCTGTTGTCAGCCCAGCAAGTGATGGGGACCAGAGTCAGGAAAGCAGAAACCTGAACCGCAGTCCAGGCTTTGGGCTCAAGGATGGAGGGGCATCTATGCCCCAGAAGATGTTCAAAACCAGGGTCTGAGCAAGGGTCTGCAGCAGGTGGGCAGAGTGGGCAGAAGCCAGAGCCAAGGGAAGGTCCCGGGGACACGGGGCAGAGGCCCAGGGTCTCTCTCCGCCCCCGGGGGGTCTCACTCCAAGAGGGCAGATTGCTCAGGAGTCTTGGTTAGGAAGCAGACGGGATTCACTCGGAAGGAGCCGACTGAAGGCGGCAGACTCAGCCGGCCGGCACATTGGCTTCCTTCATCCTGGGTCTGCACCGTGTCCACCGGGTCGTACTTGGCAGGAAAGCTCTGGAAGGACCTCCAAAGGCGGTTCCACCTGACGGTTCACTCCCTGTCCAGACCGGACCAGGCAGCTAAACTGATCTCCAACACTTCACAGCCGATCAGAGAACAGCGAAACTCAATTGTAGCTAATATTGGATTCTTATTTCACTGTTCTTTGTTGAAAAGATCAAGTATCTAGTATTTATGTTTTCTCCATCTAATGCTTTTAAATGCTTTAAAATATTTTGTTTTTATGTATTTATATTTATATTCTATATGTATACTATTATACTATGTACTGTATAGTAATACTACATATAATAGCCTTGTATTATAGTTGTAATATATGTAATTATACTACATGCCATATTTTATGTTTTGTATATGTACAATGTATATTAGTGCATAATGTATACAGTATGATATACATTATACATGGCATATATTATATAGTATATTTCATATCTTCTACTGTCATTACATATCGTCATTTATTGTATCATATATAATCATGTCATTTATTTTTTAAATTATTTAATGCTTATTTATTATTTTGAGGGGAGGGGAGGGGCAGAGAGGGAGACACAGAATCTGAAGCAATCTCCAGGTTCTGAGCTGTCAGCACAGAGCCCGACTCCAGGCTCGAACTCCAGACGGAGAGATCATGACCTGAGCTAAAGTCAGACGGTTAACTGCTGAGCCGCCCAGGTGCCCCTCATGTCATTTATTATGGCAGATATAGTATATGTCACGTCATTTATTACATATCATGTCATTTATTCTATAGTATATAGTGATACCTGTATAATTATATATTATATAATCATAACCTAGAGTTATATAATTATGTATTACAATTGTATGTAATACATTATATATAATAACAGAGGATCATATAATATGTAATATATGTGTGTGTGCATATCTTCATCCAAAAGCAATGTCACTGAGCCCATTTGATGGCTCCCTCACTGCCGAGCTCCGCTGGAGGACACTTTCTCGGGTCTGTTTCCAGCAAATTCCCGAGGAGACTCTTCCGCAGCCTCCTGCGTCCCAGGGTCACAATATCTTCGGTTTGTATTCTCTCATTTACGGCATTTCTTTCTCTTCCACACAACGTCCCGGCAAAGCTCCTGTTTCCTCTCTCAAGCTCCCAGGATTTTTCCACGGACAATCCGAACCCCACGGGCCACGGGGAGCGGTGGCCTGTGTAGACAGACCCTCTGCAGCGCAGCTCATGGGGCTGACCTGGCCACACCGCTGTGGGTGGACAGCAAGCGTTCCTTTTCTGCAGACATTCAGAATTATGCCTCCCAGGCTGGGCAGACATCTCCTGTAAATAAACCGTGCGAGCCTGGGGTTGAAAAGCAGGGAGCAGGGGGCAGCCGAAAGCGCCCTGGGCCTGATCCGGCCAAACACGCGGGAAGGGTCTTGTGAGCCGTAAAGCAACACTAAGGCGCACTTGAGCGATGTAGACAAGAGACTTAAAACAACCCCGCTTAATCCTTTCAAACGGTGTGTCTCCCCCTCGAAACAGACACGCCAATTAGATGAACCTGCTGACAAACCGAAGGTCTCGAGGGGAGGGAGGCGCGTTGATTTAAGGAGCTCTCCCGGCCCGACGCCGAGCCGTGCGCTCGGGCAAGGGGGCCGCGGATCCCCAGGGTCAGCAGCGCACGCGGCCTTGCACGGCGGCCTTGCACACACGGGCGGGCGTGAAGGGCCGGCCTCGCTGGCCAGCGCAGGGTCCAGTGCCCACGGACGCCGCGCAGTGCGGTTGAGGACGGGACCGGTGCCCGTCCTGCGTGACTGAAACCCGGGCGCCCTGCCAGGCCAACCGCCACCCACTCCGTTCTGTCAACGTCACCACTGCAGGTCCTTCGTGTACGGGGTCGAGCGGCGTTCGTCCATCCGTGACTGCTCTTTGCACCGAGCATCAGGTCCTCCAGTGTCACCCAGACTGTCACACTGAGGGGCTTTCTTCCTTCCCACTCAGACCTAAATTCCCCTTGCTCCTTGTCACTCCTCAGCCTCCATTCTTCCTCAGTTGTATGGACCCAGGACGCGTCTTTTGCTGTAAGTGGTGACCAAGTGTTGCCCCAAGTGATATTCTGAGATGTGACAAGAGCAAGGCCCCGAATCAGAGAAGCGCCGTGGGGCCCGGGAGGAAGCATGACTCTGACACACGGAGGTCTGGACACGGCTTGGTTTTCAGCGCAGTCACCAGGCCGAGCTCCCCGCGGGCCACAAACCCAAGGGGCTGCGATCGCCTCTGAGGTCCCAGCCTGGCAGTTTGCCCGAAACTGCTGAACGTGCCATGCAACTAATTTTCCTAATTATGTAACCTTGTGGACACGTCAGCAGAGGCGTTCTGGAAAGTCACTCACAGTGGGCACACGGGTCATGATGTGTCATTTATGAACTTCATCAGTGGGAAAGGCCTAGCTTCATTTACTGACATGCTATTTGATTAAGTTTAACCATATTAAGTTATTACCACAATTAGGCCTCCAAAGTCATCAAAAACTGTTTTGCTGAATTCATCAGCAGATGTGCAAAGTCACTGAAGAACATTTAATCTTAAAATGCTCTCGGCAAATCAGCGAAGAAAATGCCAGAGAAACTTGCATATAAGTTACTCTTTAGAACTCAAAAGCTGACTCTGTTCTCCGCCAAAGGCCCCAGCTTCTCCTCACGGTTTTGGCAAGACACCCCATTGTTCCAGGGCTGCAGGCAGAGGCTGGCTCAGGAGCCACCAAGCTGCTGTGTGAGCGGGCAGGTCACAGACCGCACGGTGCCACGATCCGTCCCCTGTGAGACGGTGGCAGGAAGAGTCATGATAACGTTGTAAGAAGGAAGCGCGTGAATATACATGAAATGTTCAGAACGGCACCGGGGGCACAACCGAACCGGGGTTGGCGGACACTCACGGTCACTGTACCTACCTTCCCTGTAAACATTTTTGTGTGATTGAAGATGTGTTTGTTATTGTCTTCATAGTCTTATCAAAACAGGCAGCAAGGTTCACACCAAAAATTGGTAATGATGCTTGGTACAGCATTTCAGAGCATGAGTCAAGGCTAGACTACGGCACGGTGACGCGCTGGGAAGGCTGTCACTGGAAAGAGAGGTCAGTCACTACTGCTTGGCCTTGTCATGTGTACATCTTGTCTGACCTGGGGGCTCTGCTCTGCATACTCACGGGAGGTGCTGGGACTCCAGATTCTTCCTAGCAGAGACGGAAGAGAGGTAGTAGGGGTGCACGTTGGTATATACATAGAACCGCCATTTGTACAGTGTCTATCACACATTTTTCCAATATTTTTTCAGTTCTGAGAAGGTACATAAAGCATATAAGCTAATAATATATTCTTTAGGTTACTTGCTCCATTCACGTGGATAGTAAATTATGATTACTATAACTGAGGCATTGAAGAATGGGTTCAGACGGCCTGTATTTTAGTCGTACATGGCATATCATTTACAGTCTGATATATAAAGTGAAATCCCAACTCTGCCAGTAGTAGACCTTGGCCACCTCAATTTTCTCATCTGAAAAATGTAGGGAAATACTGCTTATCAATTCAAAGCCACAGTATATCATAGTTTAAATGGCAGCAATCTTTTCTTTCTGTGATACAAAATAATGCTGGATATTTTTCTAAAGACGGTGCCTTAGGTTCAGTGAAATTCAGAAATAACTGTTTTTAAAGGCCATTGGATGAATCAAGATTATAAGAATGTCAAATGTTTTGTAAAGTTGAAGTACTACGTAAATGTTAGCTATTATCTTACAGTAGGATTTGTTCAAAATGTGTCCTTTTCTCAAGAATGTGAAAAATGTTTTTAAAAAAGTTTGAGAAAATAAAATGATTCTGATCAGAGCTACTAAATATATATAATAGCAACTACAATGTGCACTAGAGGTTCTGTGGGCCTCACCGGCACATCAGGAGAAGGAAACGGGTGCCGAGGCCAGTGATATTAGAGAATGTATCCTCTTCCCATGCTGTGCACAGCTGCAGCAACTCACGGAACCACTGAGCGTCCTGCGCTCCGCTCACTCACGCTCCGAGCCTTGAAGCGTCCATGCTCCTGCGTGCTGAAGCCAAAGCGTCTCCCTCCCAGTTTCTATCTTTGGGGGTCGGCCATGTTTAAAATTTAGGAAGTAGGGTGAGTGTGGCTATCTCTCTGTAATGACCTTCTAGAGAGTGAGGCTCAGAATGCAGGCAGGTCTGGCAGACCCATGGGCCTCAGGGACTCTGAGAGTCAGAAGGAAACGGCACGATCATAGTGTTTTCTCCAGGTGAAAAAACTAAAACTCAAGAAATACAGCCATGTCAAATATTCTCGATTCTGTGTCCCTGAGACCTAGAGCCGGACGCTCATCTCATTTTCAGTCAACCTCTTCTACGATGTGCTTAACAGGCGCCAAGCGACGCCTTTTCTCTTTTCCACTTACTGCGTGGTAAGTATTCCCCGAGACTAAAAGAATCCATGGGCAGGAAGTGACTCAAATCCTGGGAAAAGAGAACCTGATTTCTGAAGAAAAATAGACTTGTTCCATGGCAAGCAATGTCCCTGAGACCTAGGTATAGACAGAACAGCACAGCAAGCGGGAGCCCTGTGTGTTGCTTGTGACTTGAACTTCAGTATCCACTAGATTCTGTTTGACGCCATGTAAAGCTATACTGGGTCTGAGACAGGCCTTCCCCCAACTCCTGGTTCCTGAACAATCTAGACAATCTATCTTCCTACTCTTCCAAATCATCCCCACGCCAGCCAGCTCTCCAGTCCCAGGTCACATTTGAACTCTTCCTTCTTGACTATCAGCTTAGGTCGAAACTTCCCTCCCTCTGAACCCTATCGTGCTAACAGTAGATGCTGTCCACTCAGTTTGTCTCCTTCCCGCCAACGCAGTTAGAGATGTCTGTCAGCCAGAAGACAGACTTTGTGAGGGCTCGAACTGACGCTAATACTTGATTGTGAGTCAGGACCTGGGTAGTTGTGACTATACCTCTCAGGACTCAGTGGGTGATTACAAAGCACATAATTAATCTAGAAACTGTACATCATTGGGGAACCTGGGTGGCTCAGCCAGTTAAGCGTCTGACTTCAGCTTGGGTCATGATCTCATAGCTGGTGAGTTTGAGCCCCACGTCGGGCTCTGTGCTGACAGCTGGCTCAGAGCCTGGAGCCTGTCTTCGGATACTGTATCTCCCTCTCTCTCTGACCCTCCCCTGCTTGCGCTCTCTCTGTCTCTTAAAAATAAATAAAAAACATTTAAAAAATTAAAAAAATATTTTAAAAAGAAAAAGAAAGTGGACATCATTACTTACAGTTTTCAAAACCTGATGGTTCCAGGTGTCAGAAGACATGCTGAATGCGTGTTAGGCTCACTTTCAAGCAAAATTAACCCTCAAAACTGACCGCCCTACACGGCAAACTGCTACCCTTGGAAAGCAGGGGTTTTTTTTCTTTGAATGAGGAGCTTTGAGTGTATATTTTTCCAGTATCCTGTTTTTCAGTTCTGAGTTGGCACCTAGAGCACATAAGTCAGTAGTGTACATTTTGGGTCACCAGCTCCCATTTACTGGCACACGGTAAATTATAATTACTATCATTAAGACCTTGAAAAACAGCTTAGTTTGATCTGTTTTGTTATTGTTGTTGTAAAAATCTAATTTCATCAAAGTTATGTAAGGAGAAGCAAACAAGCGCAATTGGGCGTGCTCTTCGTGTTTTAGTTCCGACGGCGCTGAGGTTTCGTCGTCAAGCAGGGCACGGCCCGCAGACGTTTGCCTCCGCAGACTGCATGGCATGTGTCCCCGAGTCAATTCTACTGCGGCAGGAGAGCAGCCGCGCGGACGTCCTGGATCAATGCGCATGGCTGTTTTCCACGGAAATTTTATTTACAAAAACAGATACTGGGTGAATGTGGCCGAGGCATTTTGTTGACTCCTGGCCTAAGGATTTGAAATATTTCCCTAATCTGTTCAAGAGAATAGATACTGTGCTAAGTAATAAGAAAGAATAAGAAAAGATATGGAATTTAGAGTTTTTATTTAGGAGACAATCGTTTAAGATTTTATTTTATTTTAATTTTTATTAAGTATTTTTAATGTTGATTTATTTATTTAGAGCAAGACAGAGGAAGAGAGTGCCTGGATGCAAGAGGGGGAGGGGAAGAGAGGGAGAGGGAGAGAGACTCCCAAGCAGGCTCCCTACTATCAGTGCAGAGCCCAATGTGGGGCTCAATCTCATGAACTGTGAGATCATGACCTGAGCCGAAATTGAGAGTCAGATGCTCAGCCAACTGAGCCACCCAGGTGCCTCTAACGATTTTATTTTTAAGCAATCTCTACACCCAACAGGGGACTCGAACTCACAACCCCAAGATCAAGAGTCCCATGCTCTATCAACTAAGCCAGACAGGCACCCCAGGAAACAATAGTTTCAATTAAATTTATTTAAGTTGTAATTAAGCTATTTGAAACAAAGTATTTGACTACATAATAAAGGTTTAAAGGTTAAAAATGAGTCATACAGGGGTGCCTGGGTGGCTCAGTCGGTTAAGTGTCCAGCTTCGGCTCAGGTCAAGATCTCATGGTTCATGTGTTCGAGCCCCACATTGGGCTCTGTGCTGACAGCTCAGAGCCTGGAGCCTGGCTCTGATTTGTTATCTCTCTCTCCCTCTCTCTGACCCTCCCCTGCTCACACTGTCTCTGTCTCTCAAAAATAAATAAAAAACATAAAAAAATTTTTTTTGAGTCATACAATTAAAATACTTCCCTAACTGGTCTGGCACGGTGCCTAAATTGTCAGAAATGCAGATCCTCTACCTAGTGAGGTTGGACATATGCGTAAATTCAAGGATATCTGAGTTTGGAGCTATTACCTCGGTTTGTGGCATTTCAGTGAAGTACCTATAGTTAGGTCTGGACTGAATTTGGGTAAAAATGGGCAGCCTTTTGGCTGCAAAAGTTCTGTAGACAATTTTTCCCTAGCTGATTAATGTTGCAAAATTAGAACACGTTGGGGTTCTAGTTCAAGATGGCAACATAGGGAGACCCTGAACTCACCTCTGCCCCCAGACACAGAATCTACATCCACAAACGGACACTTGTCTCTGCAGTAACACCCCCCAGCGGATCGAGCCCCCCCCACTGGGCGAGGCTCGCTGACCGCTCCACGCAGGTTAGAGACTCAGACACGAGCTCGGCATCAACTCAACCCTGGTGCCGGGACCCCCCATCAGGAGGGAACTCAGAGCCTGGAGCTTCTTTCCGCGGGGTGAGGGGTCCCCCCCTGGGAACCCCAGCTGTTAGGCCCCGCCCCTGAGAAGCCCCCAAACGTCCAGCTTTGAAACCCGGTGGGACCCGTGCCCGTGACAGCCATGCAAACAGCCGAGCAACGGCTCTTAAAAGGCGCGTGCGGATGTAAAAGACCTATATGATGAAAACTATAGAAAACTTATGAAAGAGATTGAAGAAGACACCAAGAAATGGAAAAACATTCCCTGTTCATGGATCGGAAGAATAAACATTGTGAAAATGTCATTACTACCCAAAGCAATCTACACATTCAATGCAATCCCCATCAAAATTGCACCAACGTTCTTCTCAAAGCTAGAA
>PISW01011114.1:0-43397 GCA_004023785.1 Mungos mungo | reverse complement strand
ATTTCATGTGCTATGAAATTTGGAAAATTAATAGAAATTTTATGAAACTTAAACATGTGAATATTTGAATTTTCAACTTGACACAAATCTAATACTTACTTATTTTAATTAGACTTTCACTGGCTTGCATTTTTAGAACATTCCATGGTTTAGGTCAGTAATGATAATAATAAGAAATCTAGTGTTTATTTGGGACCAATGAATCAATGGGAAAATAAAAGGTGCCACTTTTACATGACAGTATGAGTTAATATACCAGTAAAATATCAATGAGAGAGACAGGAACCTGAAGTTTATTAAATCCACAATGTTTTTCCTGAAGATTGATGAATATATGGCTATGATTATGTGCTGCTCATTAATAGTAATAGATTTATTGAATAGAGAGTATCATCCATTCTCCACATTTCTTAAATTATTGTGAATAAATTACTCAAGATGATATACTAAATATTTGAAGATGATTAAATATTACGGAGAACTAGGTAAACTTATGGAAAAACTGGGTAAGTGTGTGTGTGCATGCGCACATGCACAATTCAGCTTCAATGACAGAAGAGTCTAAAGGAAGAGAGAAGTTCCCTTATATACAAGTCTGTCTATTGTTCTAGATTGTATATTAAGTGCTATCAAAATACATAACCACCTACCCAAGACTCATCATCTTCAAGTCAGGAGAGTGGTCATCAAAACACAGCTTTCTTTTCTTTGTTACAGTATAACTGGTTAATAAATATATTGTTTTATCAAAAGGTATTAAGTTAAAAAAAGATTGAAAACAATGTGAATTCCCTAGTTTAAAATTTATTTGAATAATACTAATCACTAACCTATACTTTTGACTGTCATTTAAATGTAATGAAATATTCAAGAACTGTTTAGAATATGGGTTAATATTTACTAACAAAGTTCAAAGCAGCAGTTTTCCTTAGAGAAGTATGGTTAATAATAATTCATTTTTTCTGTTTTATTGAAGTATGATGTGATTTTCTTCCATTTGCTACTCAAAAATTTGCTGTTAAAAAAAAGTGTCCTATTGAATGAAATTATCAAGATTTTGAAGACATTATTTCTTTTTGTAAATTTTTTATGTCTTTATTTTTGAGAGAGAGAGACAGCGAGTGAGTGGGGGAGAGGGAGAGAGAGGGAGATACAGAGTCTAAAGCAAGTTCCAGGCCTTGAGCTGTCAGCACAGAGCCCTACACTGGGCTCGAACCCACAGACCATGAGATCATGACCTGAGCCAAACAAAGTCAGATGCTTAACTGGCAGCCACACAGGCATGCCTTGAAGACATTATTCCAAGCATAAAACCTGACGTAAAAGATACGTGGAAGTAAAAATATGTAAATAATCATATTTCAAATATGGATATGTTTTGAAATTGTAATCTGATTCATTATGTAATATATTCAGAAGTTTGGGTTTCACTTCTCTATTCCTATGATAGCAAGCAAAATATGTTTTTACTAAACTGCATATGATTGCCTCAAAAATCTGTGCCAGGTTACCTCACTGTAAGTATACATATTGCCATGTTATACTTAGTCTATTCCATGTGTAAGTTGAAAAGTACTGGTCTAGCTGGAGAAAATAACATTTTAGATCAATGGATATCTGAATGAGAAAAAAGTTTATTGAGGGCAGAGAGTAAACATTTCTATATTTTATTAAATAACTCCAGTTTATCATTGTAATTGATTCTTAGGTAAAAGCAACTTATTATGATGTGATAAACAAATTCTTTCACTCTTCATAGGTACGATAAACAAATCACTAAATATCGTTGTAACTTTCACATCTGTGAGCAAGAAACAGGAGCGTATTTGTGGGAAACGAAACAGTGTCGTAACCATAGGTGTATACCCACTCAGGGTCCAAGATCAGCGTATATTTGTGGGAAACGAAACAGTGTCGTAACCACAGGTGTATACCCACTCAGGGTCCAAGTTCTCTGAAAACTGGAGATTGCAGGGTTGGAAACAACCTTTCTCTACTCTCACTTGAGTAAGATGCCCCTGGATTGTGTCCTGTTCCTTAGTACACAGATAAGGATGCTTTGCCTAAGGGAAGCCAGCAGTAAATAGCACAGTGCGTTCACTCCCCTCTTTGTATTTCATCTTGCCAAAACGACTCCTATCATATCTTGTTTTTCTGCTAAGACCGCTCTTGCATCGTGTGTACGTGTAATAACAGTTCCTGATGCATATTGTTGCCATACTTCACTAAGCTTTTGTAACTAATCATTGTTGGTTCATATCTCTGTGAGAGTGTACGTGAAGACGCATAATAAAGTTCTGGACTTTTGGCTATGGGCTCAGGGTCCCCTGTGCCTCACTATACTGTCATTTGTTTTCCTTAGTTCCTTCACTGCCCCAGGTCCCCAATCCTTTGAGGTCAACACATATTGACAATCCTGTGATTTTTTTAGGAAGAAATAAGTTTTAAGGTTTCAAAATAAATTAATTGAACTATATATATACTGTATCTCCCTATTGTCTAAATTTCAACAAATCTAAGCTGATTGCATAGGTGTTTCTTTTTACTCAATCTTTTAATTAGATAAGGACGAAGCTTAATGAGGTTTTGTTTGTGTCTTTTACTCAATTTATCTCTTTTTATTAACCTGTATGTATGGCTTAAGATGTAAAAGCACATTTCTAGAAATAGACTCCCTAGCTTCCTCAAATCCTTGAATTAATTTAGCTGTCTAACTCTGTGTGAATTAATTTACTTCTGTGAAAAAATAGTTACTTCAACTCTTATTTTAAAAATGAATATGATTCTAATGATGAATTGACATCTGAAAGCACTCACACCATAACTGGGCATGGGAAAAGCACTATGGGATTGTGAGATCTTGTTATTTGCACTGTGGATAAAATTCTGTTTTCTTAACACAAAAATTCAGCATCCAGCAGAGTGGGCCCTCAAAATTCCACTGAATTTCTCCACCAACTGCGGCATATTCTCCTTTCCTTGCTATTGGGTCCAAGACCTCTGTTGTAATTGTAGTGACCTTTATATCAAAACTATAACTAAAAATGTGCATGTTGCTCAAAAACAATAATATTTAAAAAGCTACATGAAGAGAGAAATCTCTCCCTTGACAATAAATATTTTGTGTCAGCACAGACTACACAATATTAGATATGTATTTATATCTTGGAAAGTTTATCTTCACAGTTCCATACCTAATAATCTCAGTTATTAGTTACCCTGGAAATTAGGCTGTATTTGCCACTTGATACTTCCTTGAATTTACCTTTTGAATTTGACAGAGGAAATGCACAAACTAATCTTCTACCACGAGTCTTTATGGATATGATTAAGGCAAAAAAATTGATATGATTATTTTTATTGATGGATACCAGTGAACTCTAAAATACGTATGGCATGAAACCTAAGGACAGGTTTTATTTTGACTATGAGGATGCTAATCAATTGCTTAATTGATTTTGGAACTTTAAAATTTCAACTTATGTGTAGATCTGGGGGAGAACCCCAATATGATATTAATACCTGGTCTCTAAGTAATCTGTATTTCAAGGATGTTATCTCCAAGTGTATTTTGTCTTTTCTCCTTCTTAACTTTCAAACCACTGGTGACCACTGACAAAAGTTCTTATTTTCATAAGAGATTGATATTAAATTACTACATAAGTAGATATATTTCCTTAGGTAAAAGGTTCTTTGGCAGAGGAGAAATTTAAAACTTTAGTAAAAATAGAAAAACTTTAGATAAATGTGATTATAAATAGATTTGAATGGGAAAATAATATTTAGCTATTTAGAAATGGAAAATGTGTTCCTTATCAGTGAAAAGTTACCTTTTATTTATTTTTTTAATGTTTTATTTTATTTTTGATACAGAGAGAGACAGAGCATGAGAGGGGGAGGGGCAGAGAGAGAAGGAGACACAGAACTGGAAGCAGGCTCCAGGCTCTGAGCTAGCTGTCAGCACAGAGCCCGACGCGGGGCCCGAACCCACGAACATGAGATCTGACCTGAGCTGAAGTCGGAGGCTTAACCGACTGAGCCACCCAGGCGCCCCAAAAGTTACCTTTTATTGTGTAACATTAAACCTTAATACATATATACACACACATATATGTATATATACACATATATACACCACACATACATATGTATATATACATATATACACATATATACATATATTTATTGCATTAATAAGACATACATAAAGCTTTGGACAAGAGGAAGAAAATTCAAAAACATCTCAGAGAAGAGGTAAAAGATGACTACGTTTTAGAAATACTTATATACAAAGATAAAAGGTGCTTAGGCTATTCTAATTCATGAAGATAAGTCTTCAGAATGATTTGATTTTTGTTTTCAGATTTTATCAAAAGTTATTCTGTCTCCAGAAAAACAAAAAGTGGAGACTGACCTAAAGTGAAGTTCCTGTGACTAACTTTTGTGTGACACAGTGTTTCTGAAATCAATTGTTACTGAGATACAGTTATTCTATCCTCCTATGTTGATATTATTACCATATATGTGATAGTTTGTGACTATGTCATGGTTCATTGAATTATTCAGTAATATTTTGCACATATATTGTAAGACTCTCGCACTGAAACTATGAAAATAACTAAGGTATAGCCTTTGCTTAAGGAGCTAACAGCCTAGTAAGTCGACATTTATGTGAAAAATTGCAACATAATGTAATAACAAGCTTTGAAATAGATAAATGCCTAAGATGTTAAAATTGCACAGAGAAAGAATCTCATTAGGTTGAGAGAAAAGTCAAAGAATTCATCCTGTAATGTCAGATTGGCATTATAGTTATGTCATAAAACTTGAGAGAATTTAAGCCAGGCAAAGAGCAGGCAAAAAATGCTGCCATAAAAGTTGAGAAGGAGCATATTGATTTTAAGAATTATCAACTCTACAGTCTACTGCGACTCACAGGGAATGGGGTTTGAGACTGACAAGAGTTCAAGCTGAAGCAGTTGGGAAAGCATGGAGGTCTTATGTGATGTGATAGTAAGTTAGGTTACTACCCTGGGGGCTAGAGGCAGCCAATAAGGAGTTTACACAGTTCAAGAGACTGTAAATTGGTGTTTTAGAAAATACAAATAAAATTGTTTGGACAATGTATCCAGACTGAAAAACTGGGTACAAATATCTTTTCTTCCTCCTATCCCCAACTTCAATGATAAAAGAAAAAGAAGTATTTCAAAATGAATAAGTCAATTGATTAGTTGTATCACTAGAAAAATGATGAAATGTCACCAGGAAATTATAATTTTGAGTAATTCCTAAAAGATAGAAAACTGATGGAATAACTTTATGTAGAAATAAAACTAGAAGCTACAGAACCAGAGGACTACAGGTAGCTATGAGGATGCTTCGAGCTGAGGCAAAGCTACAGGGAGCCCTTGATCACATTTAAGGATTCTCACTGGGAAGATAATCTAGATCAGAAGAGATTCCCTTCTTCATCATTTGATTGTTGGAAGTAGATCCTAAAGCTGTGAGACGGATATAAATTATGGAGAGGTGATTTTTCCCACCACCCAAGTACTGACTCTCAGGAAATGCATAGCATTTTCTAACATTCAGGACATCACCTCACCCAGAGTAGTGAAGGCAGATTGTTTTAAAAAAAAAAAAAGAAAACAAACAGTAATTATAACAAATAAAACCTGACAGAAATTTTCAAATACAAATGAACACAGAATTACGGATCCTTTACTAGAGAGAAAATAAACCAGTGAAAGAAAACAGAAAATCAGCCCACAAATATAGAAGATATTCTGAAACATTGCCCGAAGCATCTTTTTTTATGCTTATTTATTTATGTTGAGGGAAAGAGAGAGAGGGCACGTGCCCACATGCACTCTGGAGTGAGGGAGGGACAGAGAGAGAGAGAGAGAGAGAGAGAGAGAGAGAGAGAGAGAATCCCAAGCAGGCTCTGTGCTGGTGGTGCCAGGCTTGAGCTCACGAACCATGACATCATGATCTGAGCCGAAGCCAAGATTGGGTGCTTAACTAACTGAGCCTCCTAGGAGCCTATACCCAATGCATTTTTAATTCAAAGTAGTTTTGTGATTATGATTATTATTTGCCCTGCACATCTCAAGGTAATAAACTTTAGGGATAAGGTATATATTAACTCAACTGAGAAAAATAAATCAATGCTTTTAAAGTAAATGGGAAGAAAAAAGGAACTTTGAAAACTGTCCTAGGTTTAAATAGAGAAAAAAATATACTAGTATATCCTAGCATGCCAAATAGCAGAGGATTCAGAAAGCTTGTTTACTCAGAGTATTCATGTGGGGTATGTAACAAAGGAAATTTCTGTTATATGGGGAGTAAAAGTGTTATTTTACTTGGTATGGGGCTGGAAGAATCTGAAGAAATTTAGAAGCTTTAGGAATGCACTAATCTATTTGCTAAATTCAGAAAAGAGACTGAGGAATCCAACCCTTTATAATGTTCATGAAATAAACAACAAATTAAACAATAAATGTCCTTGCTCAGGGAAAAGGAAATTCTTGTTGTCTGAATATAAAAACCTAAGATATTTCAGTAATTTGAAACTTGAGGTAGGCTATGTCTAATGGTCCATTTTAACTGTGAGAACCAAGTGCCTAACCAGGAATCCTATAGCAATAGGGGACAGACCAAAAAGACAGAGATAATGGGATGTCATGGCTCAGATTACATGATATTTCTTGTCCTCCCAGCCGTGTCCAGATGTGTGAGGTTGAATTTATCCACATGTAAACCAGAATACATAAACTTTGCTCCTCAGACTTAAATCTGTTCATCCAGTATGTTTTTTGGCAGATCTCAGGTGATACTAGTGGTGCTATGGTTTCAAATCGTCTTTTGAATTCTATTCCGACAACTATACAACTTGATGCTAAGAAAATAACTCATTAAATATTTTTAGATTCAGTATTTTCTTCTGTAAAATAAAAAAATTTTACAGTGCTTGCCTAATAAGGTAATTAAAGATGAATACAAATTGTATGCAGTTGTCACTTAAACATTGGTTTAAACTATGTGGGTCTACTTACACATGGATTTTTAAAATAAATACACTATAATATCATAAATGTATTTTCTTTTCCTTGATTTTCTTAATAATATTTCCTTTTCCCAAGCTTATTTTATCATAAGAATACAATATATAGAATATATACAAAATACATTTAATCAACAGTTTATATTATCAATTAGGCTTCTGATCAACAATAGGCTATTAGTAGTTCAGTTCTGGAGGGAGTCAAAACTTACACATGGCTGTTCAACTGCATGGGGTATTGGTGCATGTAGCTCTGATGTTGTTCAAGAGTCAAATATAATCCATAATAACTATTAGTCAATAAATAAATTAATATTGATATCCATATTGGAACACAAAGAAGTAAGTCTCATATAAAGTCTGGAAATAAGGTCTTGATGATGGAGAAGACATGACGTTTACAGCCAAGCACAACTCAGAGGAGTCAGAAATACAAGTCACAGAGCTTCCTGTATTTCATTTACATGACATGTGTATATATACACATGAGAGAGAAAGAAAGAGAGAGAGAGAAAGGGAAAGGAGAAAACTGTTTTAAAGAAATTCTCTCATACAGTTGTGGAGTGTGGCAAATTCAAAATCCTTAAGGTGGGCTGGTGACTGGAGATTTGATGTTACCTCTGAGCTGGAGAATACATTGTGGAAAAAGAATTGGATTCAACTCATTCACTGGCTCATAAAAAACAAGTAGAAATGAAAACTATTATATAAATGTACATTGCAGGTTACTGGTATTTTATAGAGCCTCTATAATTCATTGTTTTTAAATTGCAGATAAGGTAATCATGATGCATAGAAAATAATAAGATCAAAATCATCAAGCAGCATCTATATATCAAGTACAGAAAAATGTTAAATATTAGGATTATATTAATTTGGATCATATGGGTAATTATTTTTACTTCTTTCATTACTAGAGCGGTGGTGTTTTTTTAGTTTTTTATTTATTTACTTATATTGAAAAAGAGTGAGAGAGAGTACTTATGTGCATGCATGAGCATGGGAGAGGCCGAGAGGGAGGGAGAGAGAGAATCCCAAGCAGGCTTTGTTAGGGCAGAGCCTGATGTGGGGCTCAATCTCAGGAATCGTGACATCATGACCTGAGCTGAAATAGAGTCAGACACTCAACTGATTGAACCAACTAGGCACCCCTAGAGGTGGGTTTTAAAATTATATTTGCTTAATTTATTCTGACAAGACATTGTCTCTTTGCCTAACACAAATTAAACCACTTACAGCATGAAGGGTTTAAATCAATACAATACACATTTTCAGTTTCCAGAAAGAAGTTATGGCATAATTCATATTCCACTAGACAATTTTAAAGTAGGTTTATTAGTTGAATTTCAAGGATTCAGTCTAGCCTATAACATAATATCATGAGCAAGCAGTTAATAATGATTTATTTCTTGCTCACAACTTAAATAGTATTGACAAATTATTAGCTTGACAAAAATGTGCCAAAAAATAAAGTCTTAAAAGAACATAAATAAACAATGTTTAAAAATAAAATTCAAACAAAGATTCTTTCACTAAATTTGTTAATAAAATTAATTCCTTCTACAATTGAAATAGTGATTCGCAGTGTATTAACTACTCCTTGGGATTAATTTACATACTTCTAGAAAATGTATTAATTTTTTTAGGCCTCTTGGGTACCATTTGGCAAATTCCTACTTTAGTGTATTAAGTGGTTTCTAAATTATTATAGTACTTACTTGTCTCTTATGTTAACCCTGAACTTTTCAACTATTAAAGATAAATTTAGCCTAGGGTATTCTATGTTGAAATATCAAATAAGAGGCTAATGATGGCCAGAGGTTGATGGATCCCTGAGAATCAGGCAAGCTTTGCCTTTCCTGATAATTCAAACAGCCTATATTGTCAAACCTCTATGGAGGTGACTAGAAACATTTGCCTCACTGGCACATAAAGAAAATTCTCTTCCTACCTATTCTCTGACCTAAGCATTCAATAGCATGCATATGCTCTCCACACATTTTCTACAAAGTATTTATCTTGAAGAGTTCTTGTCTTTTCTCTATAGTATATTTTAATTTTTTTTTATTTTTCTGTGATTATTAATTATGCCATTTTACATTAATATGTTCTAAACTTTAAATCTTTTCTAAGTAATGAGTCAATATCAGGGCAACTCTGAATAACTTTCCATTTCAGTCCTCATCACATTTTCTAAATGCATTCACTGTTGTCCAGTTGGTGTATATTCCTCCAAATCAATTCCTGTATCATACAATGTGTATAATATGCAAACATATAAAATACATAACATATACATGTATGCTTTAAGAAACATATATTGCTGAGGCATGTGGTATATGTGAGTTTACATAAATATATATCATAAACCCTGTATGGGTTTATTTGTCCATACAACTGAATGACCTGTTAGCACATGGGCATTCTATTCAATCTTTTTAACCAAAAGAAAGGGTTTCATGAAGGTCAACTGTCGTTTGTTTTTTGAGTACCTTATGGGCAGACATTTGGATCAGTTGGCATCTCTTAGATAAAGCTTAAATAAATAAGATTAATATAAAGTCTTTAAAAACATGAAAGAAATAAAGGAAGGAAGGAAGGAAGAAAAAGAAAGCTACCAAGTTAATGAGTAATCTTAAATTCATATTGAAAACTAAAAAAATTCAGTTTGAAAGGTCTGCATTCTAATTACATAACATATTCTGAGGAAGGAAAAACTATGGAGAAAATAAAATGATCAGTGGTTAACAGGGATTCAGAGGGAAGAAGGAAGGGATGGATATGTGTAGCACAGAGGGTTTTTATGGTAATGAAACTATTCTGTATGATATTATAACGGTGCAAAATGCTGATAGTGGGCAAGGAAATAGTGTATGTGAGGGGCAGGAATTATAAGAGAACTCTAGTTTTTTTCATTTATTTATTTATTTTTTTTGCAAAACTAAAACTGCTCTAATTAAACATATTAATTTAAGACAAAGAAAAAATCTTGTAATAAATAAAAGGCATTTCTGAGAGCTGTTGTCAAAATAGAATGCTTCTGGGAAATATGTTTCTTCAAGTATGGATTCAGAGAAGTAATGGCACAATTAGGAAAAATTGTAACTAGTATATGCAACGTGAAACAAATTTTTCTATTTTTTTCTTAACAGCTAAAAACAAAAGGAAAATGTTAGTCTTTTTAATTAAAAAATAAATACACCATGTAGAAAAGTGGAAAGGCATACATTGCCTGACTGCCAGTGAACTATGATGGAAATATTGAAGAAAACATACATAAGAAGAAATTCACAGAAAAACTGAAAGCAAAACAACAAATGCTAAAATTTTTAAGGAGCTGGTGACTTTTTGTTTCAATTATCAACAGTGATTTTGATAAATTATGAAAGTTATTTAGCTCCTGAAAACTACAAGAAAGCATATATACTCTGTTTAACAAAGAAAACGTAAGGAAAAATAGATATAGATGATGATGATGATAGATGATATAGATTGATGATAGATTGTCTTAACCCGCAGGTGCCGCTTGTCCGCCCATCCGCTTCCACCCGGGGCTGCTGCGGCACTCGCGGGGCACCGCGGGGCGCTAGCTCGCCAGGTCCGGGCGCGCTCGCCCCGGCTTGGAGCGCGCCTCTGCAGATGGGGCAGACCCAACGGAGGCGCGCTCATCCCCGGCCTGGAGCGCGCCTCCGTCGCGTCGCGGGTCCTTCTCCTGAGGGAGGGAGAGAAAAAGGGGTGGCGGGAGAGGGAGACGCAGAGAGTAAAGACACAACTCACGGTTTCCGATCAGGCAGAGAAGAGAGAGAGTTTATTCAGAAAACTGTCACTTATAAGGATTTCAAGGCGGGAAGAACAAAGCAGCTGACCTACGTCAGATACCAGGTGAACAGAGTCAAATGAATATTCAAAAGAAGCGCCCAGACTTGCCTTCGGCAATCCTGGGGGAGGGAGAGCTAACACTGAATAAGGTTTTGATCTTTTATGCACCTTGGCCACTATTTCGTCTGTGGCAGCAAGACGGACGCCAAAGTTATTTTGGCCATCTCCAGCTTCCAGATACAAATCTTGTTTACTGGTTCACTCTCCGGAGAGTGAAGATCCTTGCCTGAGGCAGACAGAAGACTTGGCCCCCGACAATAGATGATGGATGTGTATATAATAAGATAGATGAGATATAAATATAGATACATATGTAGACATAGGGATTGAAGATATACTAGCATAACATGGAATCTTGAGAAGTATTTAGAATAAAACATGAATTAAAGTGCAGCCATGTAGGTGAACATAAGTAACTGAAGAGATCAACAGTACTCTTGAAATGAAATTGTACTAACCACAGTTGATATTCTCATGATGGATAAAGAGGTCAAATACTTGAAGGGAAAGAATAGGAAAGATGTGTATTGATTTCTTTAAAACTTTTTGATGCTATACCACATGAAATCATACTTTACAGGCTAGCTAAATCTGATCAGTGACCATTGCTGGTGGATGAGTGAACACTCAATTTGACCTCAATTCTTATAGTAGTTACTAATAAATTTGCCTTAGTATTAAGGGCCTAAACATATGAAGGAGATGTTTTGGGAAGAAAATAATCTCTTCAAAAAGTGGACGAAATCCTATAGGGGACAGGGAAGGTATGTATATCGAAAAGAAAAATATATAAAATCATAAATACAGGTGTGAAATTTGGGGGAAAAATATATAGTGATTTTTAAAAATGTTTGAAAGTAACAAGAATCAAACACTAAATACACGTTTGTTAAAGCCATTCCTTAGTTCACATACTAAACAAACCTACTTCACATGATTCTTAAATCAATCATTATAAAAATCCATTTATAAATTTCTACACTAATATAGATTAGAACATCATTTTCTCAAAATTTCATTTAAAATTATATTTGAGCCTATAAGATTGACAAAAACGTTTTAATAATAAAAATAGTTAATGCGAAGGGGCCACTTAAAATTTCACAAGATATGGCCTTACTTTGGTGATTTTTACTTAGGTTCAGTGATTTCAGATCGGGATAAGATGTGCATATGTGTCTCAGTTTTCCTTGCTTACCTCTGGACAAGCCAAATGCACATATTTAATCACATTGGATAGTGGATCCTCTGCAATAAATCTTCATTGGACAAGTGGATCACCCAAAATAAATCATCCGTGGGTGAGTGAAACAACTTTGCTCAAACATCCATGGAAAAAGAGCTCATCCATCATAAATCGAAGATAGAGAAGTAGATCAGCCTTGATTTACTGCCTGTAACCATGAATATAGTTTTGCCTTACCTAAGGTGTTACCATGATTTTGCAAACTGCTTATAGTTTAGAAAAATATGGAAGAGTTACTCCCTTAACATTGCCATTGAAAGTCTATTTTCTGGTGAAACAACAGCATCATTAATGAGATAAAGAGCAAAATAAGTTGCTATATTTTGTTCAGTTACATTAATTTAGCAATGTATTATAATAAAAAAGAACTTTAGAATTATTAAAAAATGAGTCCAAATTTCAGTAACTTCATTACTGTGACCTTAAATAGTTTTTATTTATAAAATTAGTCATCATAACCCACATTATAGGTATTGTGGAGAGTAAATGAATTGTTCAACAGATACAAATTTACAATCTTCACAAATTTAGAGTATCTCTGCTGTTCCTGACAGTGGAATATTAAATAAGGCATATAATATACTGTTCCAATTTTCCATGGGGTAGGGAGAAAAGTATACTTGGATAGTACTCAGACAGAACTATGAATGGAGAATTAGAATGAATGGCACAATTAAACAAATGAATTGGCAAAAGTTCCAAGCAAAAAAAAATTGACCTTTAAGATGATTCTTAAAGCTCAAGAGATACATTCGATGGACAATAGATAAAAGGATATGTATAAAGATTAGTAACTATGAGAATATATGGACTATGAAAATATGTGTGTTTATTTATATATAGGCATATATATATAGGTGTGAATAGAAATTAGCTCAGCAGCTTTAGGCAGGAGTGGGATCATAAAAGGCCTTCTATGCTTCTCTGTATACTGCGGATTTTATCCTAAACCAATGGATCATCATTGATGGCTTTTATGAGAAGAATAATTTAATAATATTTGCATTTGAGGAAAAAAATCACTGTAGTAGGTTGGGGAAGAGAGTAGACTGAAAGAGTATATATACTTTAGAAGCAGTTGTTACTCTTATTACTTCACCCATAAAGTCACTGTTTCCATTTGAATTTCATATAAGTTATTGCTCTACAAACTTCACGATCAAATGTATCTTGACTATTTCCTGCTAGAGTTAGCCCACTACACAAATCCAATACCTCTCAGTTTTAGTCCTTGTAAATATGATATAAACATAAAAATAGTAATAATTCTAACAATAATCATTTATATGCACAATGAATTTTTTGTGCAGAAAAATCAATATACAAATTAAAGATCAAATATCTTTGCATAATGTATCCCATTCATAGATATATATAGAAATTGATGTGTAAGTTCACTATTGAATTTATATCATGCATTATTGTAAAAACAAGCTACAACCTTTTTAGCAATATTAACCTATTTATTAATTTTCCACCTTCCTTTTCCTTTATGCATTCAAAATTTTCTTTCATATTCATTTTAAGAATTATTTATTAACTGATCATATTATTCATATTTTATTCCTAAAAGAACATTGGATTAATTTAGACTGATTTTATTTTAATCATTTTTTTTCTAGAGAGACATGGAGTTTCTGATTTTACTATCTAATTTAGGAAGTTTGCACCTTATAAAATAAAAAATTATTTTACTTTCTCCTGATGAATTTAAGTTTTGTAAAAAGTATACTTTAAGGTTTTTATTTCTGGTTACATGTTTTTTATTTTTCACATGAAGTCTCAGAGAATTATTATATAACAGAAATGAACATGGACATAATAATAGTTCAAATAGTTATAGACAAGATGGCTGCCTGGGTAGCTCAATTGGTTAAGCCTCTGACTTCCGCTCAGGTCATGATCTCATGGTTCATGCGTTCAAACCCTGCCTTGAGCTCTGTGTTGACAGCTCAGAGCCAAGAACCTGCTTCAGATTTCCTCCATCTCTCTCTGCTGCTAACCCTCTCTCTCTCTCTCTCTCTCTCAAAAATTTAAAAAAATTAAAAAAAATAGTTATAGACAAGAAGACTATATTCTACTTTTTTCCAAAGCATAACTCAAAACATTTCATAATACAACATCTACTGAAATACATAATTACACAATAAGTATAAATATTACCTATTTTGTGTGTTTTATAGATATTTTTCACAATATATTTACAAAAAACATGATAAAGTGCCAATGGATTTTCCTTTAACAAGAAGAGAAGAGTTTTCTTCTTAAGCAAATAAGTTCATAATACAACAAAATGGGCTAGATAAGATGCTATTCACCTAGGTTTTAAAATAAAAAAATTTCATATAAGTAGAAATAGATATCTTAGCTTGTTTTCTCCCAAATTTAAGATTTTTTTTTAACTTTAAGGATGTACATATTTTCTTCAGTCTCCAACTCTAGAGAATAATTTTGAGATACAGCTGAAATTCCTGGGGGCAGATTGAAATAATCAAAACATAATGGCAAATAACAGATGGCACTAATAATAAATTCCTGTTGATTGTGTCTGAACATGCGTATTGTTATATATTTTAACTTGATTGTAAAGAAAGCTCTGTATCGGGATTACTTCTTGTTCCCGTGAAGACCAAGATGCCTGCAGCAGGGAGTATTGAAAGATTAAGTGAAATCTTTGTTAAGATTCTATAATGGCTTTTTCAAGATAATTCAAATGACACTAGTAACAACAAGTAAAATACTCAGAATTCCTCTTCATATTCTTTAGTAATTATCCAGTAAATAGTCTGATCTTTTGATGATGCATAGAATGTGCCTATCATGTAACAACTTCAAAACTTTTTATGATGTAAAATGATAAATATCCTACTATGGTCAGTTATCTACACCACCAAATTCAAACACCATCATGGACAGTAAGGCAGAACAGATACCAGGTTTGACAATTTTGATATTCCTTTTAAAATAAAGTCGACTACTAGGTATTAATCCAAAAGATACAAAAATGCTGATTCAAAGGGACACATGCACCCCAATGTTTATAGCAGCACTATCAACAATAGTCAAATTATGAAAAGAACCCAAACGTCCATCAGCTGATGAATGGATAAGGATTATATGGTATGTATACGTATGCACAATGAAATACTGGCGATCAAAAATAATGAAATCTTGCCATTTGCAGTGTGAATGGAACTAAAGTATATTATGCTAAGTGAAATAACTCAGTCACAGAAAGACAAATATCATAGGATTTCACTCACGTGGAATTTAAGAACAGAATCAGATGGGGCATCTGGGGGGCTCAGTCAGCTGAGTGTCTAACTTAAGCTCAGTTCATGATCTCACAATTTGTAAGTTCGAGCCCCATGAGGGCCTCTGTGCTGACAGCCTGGAGCCTGCTTTGGATCCTGTGTCTCCCTCTCTCTCTCTGCCCCTCCCTTGCTCATGTTCTGTCTCTCTCTGTCTCTCAGAAATAAATAAACATAAGAAAAAAAAGAACAGAATCATATGAACATAGGGAAAAGGAAGAAAAAAATAAGATAAAAACAAAGGAAGGCAAACCATAAGAGACTCTTAAATACAGAGAATAAGCTGAAGGTTGCTGGAGGGGTTGTGGGTAGGGGGATGGGTTAAATGGGTGATGAGCGTTAAAGAAGGGCACTTTTGGGGATGAGCACTGGTTGTCAAACGTAAGAGATGAATAACTCTTCATCTACCTCAGGAGTTCTACCCCTGAAGACAAGACTAAATGTTAACTAACTTGAATTTAAGTAAAAGAATAAATACAACACAACACAATACAATATGATAAATAAGAAAATAAATCAGTAAAATAAAATAGTTAAATTTTAAAAAGCTAACTTTTAATTTCATCTATGTAATATCAACTTTTATAAGTTAGTCTGGTTATTGCTCATAAATATGATGATATGAACTCTCCTGTCCTTTCTTATCCTATCCTATACTATCAGGTATATAGAACACAAATATACGAATGAATAAAAGCATGCAAATAGATAGATAACCAAGGTCCAGGTCTGTGAAGTTCTATTTCTTCTGCAAAGAATACATCTGAGCTTTCTGATGTTTAGTTGTTAAGTTTACATAGAGTTTCATGTTCTAGATTTTAGTGGACATAAGAACGTATTTTCAAATATTTATGGATGGATCCAAGCAGAAGCTAGATAGAAATGTATTTGAGTTTCAGAATTTAGTTCTGAGATTTCTGACATTCCCCCACTCGCTGCCCTCTAAAATATAGCCTTCTTACTTGTAGAAAATTAATTACTTGCCCCCTAAATGCCAGGGCATCTCCTTATCAAAGTAATTTATTGCAAACCAGTCATATATCTATAATTCATCCTACTGGGTAGCAAGCCCTCAGTCTTCACCTGCATGAGAAAACTATTCTGTGTAATGTGCATTTTATCAGTTGTCGGTACAAAACATTATGATAACTTTTATTATATTTCCCATGTTTAAGCTGCCTTTTTAATTGCCCAACTTGCTATGATATTTCTTGTAGTGCTGTAACTTTACTCACATTACATTCCCAACATTAGAGTAAATTATTTTTTAGGTGTCTCTGTTTGCTTCCCAAATTAATGCCAAGTTGATGATGTATGAATTTCAGTATTCTTTTGTTCTCATAACTATAGGAAGCATTCTTAGATATCGTTTCTACTTTCTGGGTCTTCTGTTGTCAATTTCCTTATTTGCAGTATTTTTTCCCTATGTTTTCTTCTCATACCCTTGAGCTTCGCTGATGAAGTATTTATTTTTTCCCATTTTCCATGAGAAGTTTTACAGCACACTCTGACCAGTCCTTCTATATTTCTTCCTCTTCCCCTTTCCTACTGTCAACATGCCAATCTAACTTATAAACACAGTCAGATTAATTTTTATCATGCCTTGCTCTCTCTCATAGTTCTTACAAAGTAAGCTCAACCAGCCCTCTACTTAAATTACTTTTCAAGGCAGCTCTCTTGTTTGTTTTGATGGTGACTTTTGCCTCTTGGGCAACTTATATACTGAAGTATCGTCTCACTTTGCAAGAGTATGGTCTTCCAAGATTTATACTCAATCGTTATTCTTATAAAAAAGAGTCAGCACCTTCCACCAACAAAAAGATTATGACTCCAGATCAATGTTAGCAGTGTTCAGCAATAAAGTATTTTTTAAATGAAGTTATGTACATTGTTTTTTAGACATAATGCTATTGCATAATGAATAGGCTACACTATAGGTAACATGATTTTTATGTGAATCGGGAAAAATTCATTTGACCCATCTTATTGCGATATTCTTTTTATTGCAGTGGTCTGGAATTGAACATGCAATATCTCCAAGGTATGCTTGTGCTACTGGTCGTCACACTGCTTTGTCACTGTGCTAATACACCTCTCTCCTGAGGTTTAGAAACAACACAAGTATGGTTATTTGTGGGTTAATATGAGTGGTGGCACCAGTGTAAAATGGGAATAGAGGGGAGAAAAGATTTCTGCATTTTTCCCATGCAGATACTGTGACCAAAGAAATGTCTCTGTATCAGCAAATAGAGCCTTTGTTTTGCTGAGGGCTCCACATCCACACTGGTCTGAAATCCAACATAATGTCAGAACTCCTCAGATGTATTTATATGGGGAAAATATTTTACATAGGGAGATTCTGATATTTATCACCTCATGGCTCAGAACTACCCTGTGATCGCCCTGTCTGTCCCAGGACTGGTCCACTGCTCCCAATTTTTATTTTAACCGAATGATTTTAAGCGAAGCTCATTTCCTGTTCCTGGTTGTGTATTCAGCTTGCTCCTAGTTACTTGAATTTCAAAAACAAGAACACAGTAAGTCCTTGAGGGCTTTATCTACATCTGTATCTTCATCTTCCCATTCCTCACTGTCTTTCTTTCAATTCAACATTGATACTATTTATAGCAGAAATAAAGAGAATTTCTTAAGCCACAATTTACCAAACTACCTTGTTGAAGTGCATTCCCAGCATATATTTTGCCCACCTTACTGTATATCTCCTATAACATGACTTCCAAATTCATATCTTAAAATCTTTTATTCCGAACAACATACATATGTGCTATTATTTTTCAGTTAGCTGTTACTAATTTTTCAATTTAATTTTTATTTGTTTCCCATTTAGGATACAACATGATCTCTATCAGACAGAAATAATTGAGTTTTCTTTGCCTAACTCTTCTCTTTTTAATTCCAGGACATAATTATTATCCTAAAATGTGTCCTTCACGTATTCAAACCATTCCCTGATTCTCTCTTTACTACCTTTCCCAAACTTATTGTATCTTCTTCTCCTGATTACTTAAATAGCCAAGTACATTAAAACATTTGCTCAAACTTGTTCCTTTTATACAATTATATTCTTTCTTCTATGTCTAGAAAAAGTTTATTCACCTTTCAGGGTCATCAAATATTGTGTCCAGTTGAAATATTTCTCCTGTTCTATACACCTAAGCATAATAAAATATCCTTACCTATAGTTTGGGGCCTACAGCACAATAGTTAATTATTTATATGAGCGTCTTCCACATAAAATTGTGAATATTTCGAAGGCACATAAACTGTGTTCAATTTTTATAACTATCCCTCTCTTACATGTGTCACAAATCCAAGTATAGCTACTGGTTCCTTTTGTGCTATTATAATAGATTTAGCATCAGGGTTTCAATAATGTTGAATTTAGCCTTGCCATTATATTATCTCCTAGGAGAGCTTTTAATGTAAATCTACAAGTAGAGGGACATCTCTGAATTGAAATCAAAGTACCATTTAATTTACAGTATTGAAAATTAACAGTACTCCTTTTACTTGTGAAATGTGGATGGTAGACAACCTAGACTCTTACTAATCAGAGTGCAAACTCCTTCTCATAAAGGTATGAGGAGCTAAGAAGTAGTGGACTTAAGCAGACCTGGGCAACAGTGAGAAGTGGAAAGTTTTAGCGTTAATGAATGTTTGTATGGTACTGAATTATGTATTGCACCTATATTTAGTGCAGACAAGAGATAGATAGGTAATAAATAAATAATACCAATTTTATAAATCCTATGCAGTATCACAGATTAAGAAAACTTAAAATAATTTATAATACCTATTTTTCCTTTAGTTTTTAAATTATTCTTGTTAATGGTTCAAACTTTTGAACTCTTCATTTCTTTAAAAGATAATCAAGATAATTTAATTATATGATATCTCATTGAAATACTGCAGCATAAAGCACAGATTTCAAAAGACACTTATAAGTTTCTAAGCAAAGGCTACCTCAATAATGAAATTAAATATTTTCAGAATATTCCTATAAAAAATGAAATAGAAAATCATTGCTGCTTCTGTGGATATGACTCAATATTCTACAGGATGATTTTAATATTTGAACATTTTCTTTTTTATATTTTTATTTATTTTTGAGAGAGAGAGAGAGAGAGAGAGAGAGAGCGAGCATGAGCAGTGAAGGGTCAGAGAGAGAAGGAGTCACAGGATCTGAAAACAGGCTTCAGGCTCTGAGCTAGCCGTCAGCACAGAGCCCGACACAGGGCTCGAACCCACGAACTGTCAGATAATGACCTGAGTCAAAGTTGGATGCTTAACTGACTGAGCCACCCAGGAACACCTGAACATGTTCTTATAATTTAAAAAATACAGATATTCATGGAACAAAATTTCACAAAATCGTCAGTACACAGAAGTAGAGTGCTATGAGAACAAGCTGCTATACTACGATTTATGAAGGTTTTAAACATGATAATTGAATCTAATTTTAACTGGCTTATTAAATTCCATTACTTTATATCTAATGAGACAAATAACACTGAAAAAAAATAACTGACATGTCTCAAATAAACATAAATCATAGAAGTGTGTAACATAATGAACATGAAATAGAAGTAGAAGAGACTTGAAATTATATCTGATATGGTCCAGGCACCAGAATTCCTTGATCCTCACTTTCTTCATTTTGATTTTGAAAGATTTTTTTAAAAAGCTATTCTATCTCATAGAACAATTATGTGAATAAGTGAAAATATTTTTTAGAAAACTGGTTGAAGCACTGGGTGTTAAATGGAAACCAACTTGACAATAAACTATTAAAAAATAAAGAAAATGAAATAGCTTAAAAAAAAGAAAGCTGGTTGAAAATCTCAATATGTGGCCAATATGCTTCCAACATGTGATATTATTTAAATATGGAGTTTTGTCTTGATACAAGAGTATAGAAACACAATTTGCTTTTAGCAATTGGAAGCAGGAACCCTAATTTTTATTCTATTTGCAAAATGAAATTTTGGCTTGTTCACTGAAATCTCAAGATGTTCATTGCACTGTTTTAAACTCATTACCTTAATACTAGATAGAAGAAAATGTGGAGAACAAGGGCGCCTGTGTTAACTTGTGGTCTCTTTTAGTGCCAAGTACATATTTTCTTATATATTTCTGGGATCTCTCCCTAAAACTGTTTCTCTAGAGGCACAAGTTCCACTCTTGTCTACTGTGGACTTCCGGCACTAAAATTCAAAATGCGCATCACACTTAACTGGGTTCTATGTAATCTGCCGCATTCCTCTGACCTCACCTTTTAAAGTACTATCCATTCACTTCCCACCTGTCTCACTAAGCTTTTTATTTTTTTCGGTGTTCAGTTTCCTTCAATGACCCCCATCTCCCTGCAGGCTTATTTCTTCTCCTCAAATACACTGAGCATGTTCTTACCCCAGGGCTATTTGAGCACGCTGTTCCCTACACTATGTAAGTCTTGTTCCTTGATATCACATAAGTGTGAGTTCAAATGTCACTTTCACAGAAAAGGTTTTACTGACATAACTATCTGAAGAAATTTCCTGACCATAAAAGCCCCCAAGCCACTATCACATCATTCTTTTTTCTTCACCTAGTTTGTGCTCTGGAAATTATTGGATTTATTTATTCATTTATTAGTTTAATGTCTGTATCTCCCCATAGACTGTTCATATTGTGTTGCAAAGGCAGACATTTTCTATTGTTCTCTTATCTTCCTAGTATTTGAAACAGATCCTGGCACATGGAAATTTAACACACACACACACACACACACACACACACAGGGTAATGTGTGGGAGCTGGATTGCAATTGTTTGCAAGACTCAGTTTTGCAAAACATATCTTCCTGAGTTTCTCAGCATCACATTGGTAGCTTGAAATTTTCCAGGTGGAAGCTTTCTCTTCAAAGAATCAAAAAGCACTACAATTGTTTTTTTTTTTTTTTGCAAGTTTATTATAACATTTACTAGTCTATCTATATATGACAAAGAGAATGAAATTCTCCTATAAATGTAAAATTCATTTCCTATACTAAGATCTGAAGAGAGGAAAATGTATATGAGGAAAAGCCTTATTCTTTCTGTATGCAGTACCAGTGTGGTGAAAAAAAAAAAAACCCAAAACCAGGAAACAAAAACTATGCCTCTAGGCCACTAATGAGAAAAGCAGCACAGGAAACCGTTAGGAAATGATCCATCTCATCCCAACGTTTGATGCCAAATAATTCTGAACAATAACCAATACTTCTGACTATGAAAAATTGATTCCTGCATCCTGATAACTTTCCAACTTCAAAATAATGATCACAAAAACTGTGTTTGGCCATAATGTACCTCTAAGTTTTTCTAGTCACAAGTAATATACTAATATGCCCATTTATTTGCAATTACAATCAGTTTTTTTCTGATGTAAGGATGTGACAGAAGCTAACTATGTTGGTCTCAGGATGTAAGTCCAAGCATTAAGCACATTCTTATCTGGAGATTATATGGTTTTTTTATGGCAAAACCATTTAGATTAATTATTCAGAACTCCAGTACTACCAAACATCATGCCTATCATTATGAATACAGGTACATACGACCAGAATGGCTCTATTGATGATGATGTTGCGAGATAAAATACCAGGGGGAAATAAGGAGTAATTATCATTTATTGCATATTAACTATGCTAGGCATTCTGTTATGTGTTTTGTATCAGTCATATTGTTTTGTATTCAATCAAGTCGTCGATACTACAGGTAGGTTATTTTTAATATTTAAATTTTAAAGACAAGTAGAAAGATAATTATACAAATTTTCCGACGTTCACATGAGTAGTAAGTAAAGGACATAAAGTTCAAATCCAGGAAGTCTAATTTTAGATTTCATAGATCACATGTGAGGCCTCAAGCACGCTGTCACTCCACAAAAACTAAAGTCACTAATGACAGCTCAGAGGGCTTGGGATATTCAAAAAGCAAAATAATCAATACATTCTTGCAAGAGCTTGTCCTCTAAAATGGAAATAGGGCATGTGTAAATGTGTGTGTGTTTGTGTGTGTGTGTGTGAGTTTGTGTGCATGCGTGTGTCAAGCACGTATCTCTACTATAAATTATTTTTAAAAATAATTTGCTTGAGTAATTGAGCTATTCATTCATTTTGTTTGTTCAGAAATAGAAATAAAGCGTAGAACATGAGTCACACTTAGAATGGTTGGATTGAGTAATAAAATTACATACGAATATTTTAAAGGGGTTTGTATAGATTTTAACATTTACCCAAGGAGTAAATAAATTATACGTCCTTGATAACATTTTTCTTAACAAAGATATGATAGAAAATTTGCATAAAAGCCATAAATTAACAGATTTTAGGAAAACATATATCATGAGCAGAATGTAAAACCATAGAATTAATATGTATTAAAAATGATTATATAATCAACTTGTATTTGTCATATCCTGTCTTACCAGAAATTTACCCTATATTAATTTAAAAGCAAGACATAATTATCAGTTATTTTGGCTCTCCTAATTTTATTATGTGTAGTGGTGAGTTTTTTTTGTTTGTTGTTTTTATTTTTGGGGTTTTTTTTTTTTGGTATTGTTGTTAAATAAATGGTTTCCAGGCCATCCCCTACTATTAAGTAGTAATTGCTTATGGGATTGGGATTCAAATAAATTATAGGTTAAAGGAAAGAAGCCATCCTGTTGTCTGGTTACAAAAACACCCTCAAGGCATGTATAATGTAACTTGTATATTAATTCCATTTCCCCCAGTACAGAGCTGACGTAGAAAGTATAGCCCCTCATTCTTTAAACAGTCGTAAGGTTTTTATTCTTGCATCTCTTTTTAAATAAACATTTAATTTTAGAATAGTTTCAGATGTACAGAAAATTTGTAAAGATAATACAAAGTTCCCAGTTATCCTGTATGCAGTATCTTCTATTACTAAAATTTTATATTTATATAATACATTTGATACCATTTATGAAGTAACAAGGCTCATTATCAGCTAAAGTCCCTATTTTATTCGGTTCTTTTTAGTTTTTTCCAAATGTCTCTTGTGTGTATGTGTTCCAAAATCTCATCCAGAATATGATATTATGTTTAGTCATTATGTCTTCTGAGGTTCCTTTTGATTGTGACTCTTTTTGAGACTTTCTTTGTTTTGATAACCTTGACAATTTTGATAAGTAATGGTTAGCTCTTTTATAGAATGTCCTTCAATTGAGACGTGTTTGATGTTTTCGTCATGATTGTTCTGAGGTTCGTTCTGAGGTTAAAGGTTCTGGGGAGCATGACCACAGAGGTAAAGTGCTAACCTCATCACATCATGTCAGAAAACACTAAGGCATCACTTGCTACTCTTCAGGTTGACTCATCACATTCTTGAGATGGAGTTTGTTTGACTTTTCCATTGTAAAGTCATTCTTTCTTTCCTTATCTACACTGTATTTTAAAAAAGGAATCCATGTGCGTAATTTACTGACTCATTCTTTACATAAACAGTGAGAAGTTATAAATGTCACAGAAGTGAAATTATACAACATATATTCTCTGCAGGCTAGCATATTTTACATAACATCATGTATTTAAGATTCATTCAGGCTTTGTGTCTCTTGAAAGAACATGTCTTCTTAGTCACTGAATAGTATCTCATTGTATGGATATACACAGTTTGCTTACCCATTCATTTATTGAAGAATATTTTAATGGCTTCTAGTTTTGGACAATGGAAAAAAATCTGCTATAAAATTTACTTCAAGTTTTTGTATGAACACAAGTGTTTAATTCAACTGAGTAAATACGTGGAAGTATGATTACTCCATTGCATACTAAAACTGTATTTTAGCTTTTAAAGATACTGCCAGATTATCTTCCAAAGTATTTGTTCCATTTCTATATCCACCAGCAATAAATCAGACCTCCTGTACTATGCATCCTTACCAGCTATTGTTATTGTCAGGTATTTGGGATTTTAGCCATTTTAATATGTGAATAATGGCATCTCATTGTTTTAATCTGTGATACCCTAATGACAAATAATTTTGGGTACCTTTCTTATGGTAACATGACCTCTCTATGTCTTCTTATGTGAGGTGTCCGTTCAGATCTTAGTCCCACATTTTTTTATTTTTACTTTTCTGAAAATACCAGGTATATTTTGTGAATTTGGATATAAGTCCTTCATCAGATGTGTTTTGCAATACTATCTCCCAGTTTTAGCTTGCTTTTTTTTTCCCCCATTGGCTTAATGAAAATGATGTTTTCATGGAGCAGAGGTTTTAAATTTAAATACAGTCAATTTTGTATTTTATTTTCTTTCATGCATTAGGCTTTAGTTATTTTTATCTAAAAACTCATCAGCAAGCCCAAGGTCAACATAATTTTCTCCCGTAATTTTCTTCTAGTCACTTGTGGGGAATAAGCTTAGGAATTCCCTAAGCCTGATAAGGAATTTCCTGTTAACACTGATAGGTTAATAAAGCATAAAGAATTAGAAAGCCATAGGATGTACACACCCAAGTTTGGGTAAACAAGATTAGGTAAATAAAATTAGGCAAAGAGGGCAAAGGCCCACAGTATAGGACAAACTTATAGGAATAAGGAGTCACAGGATGAAAACATTCAACATGAGGTAAATAAGAATAGGTATTTAGGTTGGAAATGCCCCCGAACTTAGTACAATAGCAGAGAGCTGTTTTCACAGGAAGGAAAGACCAAATTAGGTAAACAGGTAAATTGGGCTATAGACCTCAGCAGTGGAGCTAATAAGCAAAAGAAAGGTGCCTTGTTGACCCTGAGGTAGCATGCTCTTTCTTATCCCCTAGACCAGATTAGGTAAACAGAGTTGGTGCCTCACATCTGTGAACAACCTTCCACTTGATTCCAGAATTTTGTTTTGTATTGACCCAAACCCCTAACACCGGATATCGTCAAAGCCCCCTTTTCCCTCATGCTCATGAGTTAATGTTGACGATTTCATTGTCTCTTTCTGCATGTCCATCATGCTTGTAAGCCTTCTGATCATAATAAAAATGAGCAAGGACCTTTACTCAGGTCTCTTGTCTCCTCCTGGACATTAGTCTCTCACATTTTTAATCCTGCATCCAGTTTTCTTGCTGGAATTTACCAACCTTATGGGCTTCCTTAATGTACTTTTGCATTGGGGTGAGGACTTTATCAAAACAGGTTGGTGAGGTTTTTAGAGGCTCGATTTCATCCCACCCCTTTGAGGTATGTTTTGGTTGTAGAGGCACCAGAGACACAGTCTGACTATAGAGTGTCCAAGGTTTCTCCTCCTTGTTAGGAACTCTATGTCTTCCTAAACACCATAGGAGGTCAAGGGGAGGTGGCCAGTGAAGATGATGGACCAGGTGAGGATTACCTCAGGGGGGACATTAGCCCCTTCAGAATGCCTGGCCTTCAATGTTTTCCCTACTTGTTCTGACATGTCAAGGTCATAAATTCCTTGTTCTGGGAACCAAGGACAATTTTGTTGGACAGCCAGCAATAATCTAAGGAGAGCCTTATAATTTAGAGTATTCCCTGCTGTCCCTCCTAGCGACTGAAGAATTTGAATATAGAGCTTTGGTCAGGGGCCAGGGAATTTCCCATGATAGAGCTCTCAAAAAGTTCCATGGCAGTAAATCCTATTATAGTTTTGCTGTATTCCTTACCTCCTCAGGAAGAGACTGTAAACAGTGCTTTGTTTTGTTTTGTTTTGTTTTGTTTTGTTTTTCTTGGAGCTCTTTAGCCATTCCATGGCCTCCTGCAGTCCTTGTGTCTCACTCCCTCCTGGCCACGTCGGCCTGTAGTCCACTCGCCTTCATCACATCTGGGTCACCATCTGGCGCCCAACATGGGACACCATCCCACCACTCTGAGATTAAGAGTCTCATGCTCTACCGATTGAGCTGCCTCTCTCACATTTTTAATCCTGCGTCCTGCTTTCTTGTTGGAAAAGAGAGCACTCCAGACCCAGAGTCTACAACAGACACTTATAGTTTTACATTTTACAATTTCTCCTATGATGCATTTTGAGTAAAATTTTGTGAAAGGAGTAAAATCTGTTTTGGGCTATCTTCATTTTGCTTATTTTTCCAGTATAATTTGTTAAAAATTAACCCTCTCTCCATTGCTTTTGTGTTTGTCAAAAATTAATTGACCATGTTTGTGTTAGTCTATCTACTTCTAGAATCTTTATCATGTTTCATTCTTTTCTGTGTCTAACCAATACTATGCTGTCTATATTACTCTATTTTCAAAATAAGTTTTAAAATCTGATAATGTGAGATCTTCAACTTTGGTTTTCATCTTCAATATTTTCCTGACTATTCTAGCATTTTTTTTATTTCCATAAAGATTTTAGAATAACTTATCACTAGACATGAAAGAACTTGCTAAGATTTTGATTGAATTGAATCCAAATTGGCAAAAATTAACTCTTAATGATATTGAGGTTTTCAGTAGGTGAGCACAGAATATTTTTCCTTTCATTTAAATCTTTGGTTTATATTTATTGTTTTGAAGTTTCCTGCTTATAAACCCTATACACATTTTGTTAAATGTATGCCTATTTTATTATTTTGGTGCTATTGTAAATGATACTTGTTTTCAATGTCAAACTCAAACTATTCATTGAAAGTATTTATGAAACAAATGGTCTTTTGTATATTGACCTTGTATCTGATAGTCTTGCTCTAATTTTTTATTAGCTACAAAAGGTTTATCTTCCCCCTCCATTTTTTTGTAGATTATTTGTCTTTTTCTACATATACAATCAGATCATTTGCAAAGAGAAGTTTATTTCTTCCTTTCAAATTTGAATATATTTTATTTATTTTTTCTGTCTTATTGTATTAAAGGAATTCCAGTATGATGTTGAATTTCAGTGGTGAAATAAGAAATCATTGACTTTTTTCTTAATAATAAAGTAGAACATCCAGTTTCTCACCATTAAGCATAATTTTAGCTGTATATTTTTTGTAAATATCCTTTATTTTGTTGAGGAATTCTATTCATATTAGTAAAGGGTTTTTTTTTTTATCATGAATGAGTATTAGATTCTGTAAAATGATTAGTCTGTTTCAATTGATACAACATGATGGGTTACATTGATTTTTAAATGATAAACTTCCCTTACTTTGAGTAAATTCCAAAATAAAAAAAAATTCTTTGCTACATTTCCACTGGCTCACCCTAGTGCTTAAAAACTCTCCTGACTGCCTTTTTTTTTCCAGTGGAGATGAGTTCAATCTCTTTCCTCTTCTGCAACAGTCTTAAACAAAGTCTTGCCTATTTAACTCCATCCAATGTAATTTTTCTTTGACAATTTCAGGTGCTCCAAATTCCTGTATTAGCTTTATGTTTGTCTCCCATATTGACTTCCTCACTTACTTCTCCTTGTATTCTTCAACTATAATGTATTCTTGTTTTATGTAACATAATATTGTAGCTCTATGTGTGTTATGTTGATACTTTAAAACAAGAGGAAGAACATTCTGTGAACTTCTGATTAAACTTTAACCATGTATTGCAACTTTGTCTGAAAGATATATCCTTCACAAGTGTTTCTCCATAGCTTTCCCCTGCTGTGGTGTGCTTGGCTTCCATATTCCCAATCTATTTCTCTGAATTGATACAAAGCCATGACCCCTGATGCCTGTGCCCCACAATTTTAGTGAAGCAGCAAGGCTGATATAAATTGACAGAGGTATAAACTGGTATAAATTGGGAGAAATTTCTCTCCACCCCAAGAGCAAATTTCAGAATATGCTGGCTAAGTCCTCAGCCCTGGAGTGTAGCCCATTGCTATGGAAAAGTCTCTGAGCTTCATCATGCTTACTCTTGCTTTCTTCTGTTAGAGGTAAGAAGATATCTATATATCTATATACATTTTAGATATTCACTGTAAACATCTGGTTAATATTCCCAGTAAAAAATTTCTTTTTTTTTTTTTTAAGTTTATTTATTTTTGAGAGAGAGACAGGGAGACCATAGTCCGGGGATGGGCAGAAAGAGAGGAAGACACAGGATCTTGAAGCAGGATCCAGGCTCTAAGCTGTCAGCACAGAGCCGGACACAGGGCTAGAACCCACAAACCAGGAGATCATGACCTGAGCTGAGGTTGGATGCTTAACTGACTGAACCACCCAGGTACCCCAACCAATAAAAAATTTCTGAGAGTAACCTCAAGAAAGTATTAGGAAACACCTAAGTCTGAATCCCCAGGAGTTTCTTCCTCTCATGCTAGTGTAAATTCAGTCTTCAGCAGTTCATCAAAATTATGATTTAATGGTCTTATTAGTTTATACCTCAGCATCTTCTGCTCTACTTGAATTGATATTGGTTTCTATATCTCTGTGGATGGGCCTGTCTCTCAGGATTACAGGATGGCATTTACCTCAGTTTTTGATGGCTCCAAGAAAAGTTGTTGCTTATCCGTTAGTCCAGGATGGGAGTAAAGACAGCTACTCTAATTATCTAATAATTATTCTAATTATACTTATCAGTTCTAACTTTTCTCTTCTCCCACCTTAACATCATACACCAAACCATCATGTTATACAAAAAAAAAAAAAAAAAAAAGGCTTGGTGATCTGACTACACAAATGAAAACACCCTAGGAACACCAGAGACAAAATATTTAATTTTTTTATGATTGTATATATCTTTCACTTTCACAGGAATAATATCTCAGTGGAGATCAGCACAAGGCAAGAAAGTCAGGACAAAGAGAAAAATGATGTGCAGTTTTAGAACAATATAAGAAGACATTTAAATCAGACTGCAATAGAAGTTTTCTCTTACCTATTCTCATTAAACCCAGCATCAATTCTTTTAAAGATGATAAGAACATATATTTTTTCTAGTTGTCCCTGTATCTATACCTTCTATATCTTTGTATATTACAATATATATCTCACTTCAGAATTTGCAGTTACTTTCAACAATTTTTAAAATATTCATTTAATTGATTTATTAAATTGTGATAACAATTCTTCCTGGTTGTGGTACTTAAAACACCAAAGCTATATACCAATGTTTTGGTATTTTCATTAGAAAAATGTATTTACCAGTATCACACGTTGTTTAAAAGCTTTAATTCTGTGGTGTATGCTAAGCATTCGAAAAGCATTTAAATATAGTTAGCATTTTAAAATAAATATAAATGACTTATGTCATTAAGTGGGAGTATAATTTAGCAAATTATGTTTGGACTACCTTAATTTTCACTGTACACATAATCACTATGCATAAATAGTAACCCAGGCTATACTTGCAGATTAAAAAGACAAATCAATATTTTCTAATTTTTCTAATGGGTATTTATTATTTCTTCTTCCATTAATTTGTGAGACACTGAAAAATGGGGCAAAGTGAATAACCATTAGTTGAAACCTTGGTTAAAAATTTTTAATTTTGGTATCTTCATTAGAAAAATATATTTACCAATATCAGTTACACGTTGTTGTTTAAAAGTTTTAATTCTGTGGTGTGTGCTAAGCATTTCAAAAGCATTTGAATGTAAATTGTAGTTAGTATTTTAAAGTAAATATAAACAAGTTATGTCCTGAGGTGGAAGTATAGTTTTGCAGATTATGTTTGGACTACCTTAACACTCTCAGTCATACTATGCTGAAGTTTTCACACTTTTTTCAGCCTTATTGTGATATATAAACTGCATGTATATGAAGTGTACAAACACCTGTGAAACCATTAACACATAAGCTAATAAACATATATATATCTATCCCACAAGTTCTATCTTACCCCTTTGAAACCTAACCATTTCTCCCTTTCCCTCTTTATCCCTAATCATTGGTCTGCTTCCTACACTATAGATTAGATTGTATATTCCAGAATTTTATATAAGGCAATGAAAGACAATGAAATTTATATATTGTTTTTGGCCTGACTTTTTTCACTCATGATAATTATTTTGATGTTTATCCATATTTTCTATAAAAACAAGTAATTCTTTTTGTTGTAGTTGTTACTGGGTAGTATTCTGTTTTGTAGATATACCATAAGTTATTTATCTGTTCACATATTCATGAGCATGAGGGTTCTTTCTGGTTTGAATCTATTACAAATAGTGTTGCTGTGAACATTTTGCCAGTCTTTGTGTTGACATGTGCATTAATTTTTTATGGGTAAATACCTAGGAAAGGAATGGATGGTCATATGTATCTTTAATAACTAACTTTTCAAAGAAACAGCAAAAAAGTGCTTTTTAAAAAAATTTTAATGTTTTATTTATTTTTGATACAGAGAGAGACAGAGCATGAGAGGGGGAGGGGCAGAGAGAGAAAGAGACACAGAACTGGAGGCAGGCTCCAGCCTCCTCCTCCTCCTGAGCTAGCTGTCAGCACAGAGCCTGATGTGGGGCTCAAACCCATGAATGTGAGATCTGACCTGAGCCGAAGTCGGAGGCTTAACCGACTGAGCCACCCAGGTGCCCCAAAAAAGTGCTTTTCAAAGTGTTTGTACACTTTTACATTACAACCATTAATGTGTAAGATGTATATTTTTTCCATATCTTCATTTCTAACTGACATAATCTTTTATTTTCTAATATAACCATTCTAGAGAATGTGTAGTATATCTCATTGTAGTTTAAATTTACATCCCCATATGACAAATGATGTTGTATCTTTAAACATACTTATTTGCCATCTGTGTATCTTTTTTTGTAAAGTATCTGTTCAAATAAGTTGTCCATGTTTTCAATTTGGAATGACTGCTTTTGCTTACATTGTAAGAATTCTTTATATAGTATAGATATAAGCCTATATCAAATATGTGTTTTGGAAGTCTTTATAATTTGATGATATTAACTAATTGATTATGTCTATTACAGTCCATGAGTTTTGTTCTCTATTTAATAAGTCTTGCAAATATCAGTATCACCAACATTTTTCTCTCTTATTTCAGTAATACTTAGATGTTAGCTCTTGTGTAGTTGCAATCAATTTTGAGTTAATTTTTGGTCAAGTTACTCAGTGCCTCTCTGTCCAATTGTTCCAGCAGTCTGTTGGAAAGATTATCACTTTGTAAATGAATTGTTTTGGCACTTTTGTTGATTAATTGACCATATATTTTTATGACTCTATTAAGGGACTTAACCAAGTTTTTTGATCTGTATGTGTATCTTTATGCCAACTACACACTCTTTTATTAGTATACCTTTATAATAAAATATGACTTAAAATTAGATAGTAAAAGAATTCAGATTTTGTTTATTTCATAGCTGGTTGGCTATATTAGATCCTTTGTATTTTCATATAATTTTTGAATTATTTTGCTTATTTCTACAGAAGCCTGCTGGGATATTGATTGAAGCTGTCTTGATCAATAGATTATTGCTTGAGAGAAGAGACATCTTAACAATAATGAGTTTTCCAATCCATAAACATGATATATCTCTCCATTAATTTGGCTCTTCTTTAATTGTTATTATCAATTATTTCATTTTCGGGGATACTGGACTTGTATATACTTTGCTCAAATACATTCCTAAGTAGGTCACATTTTAAATATCATATAATGTCTTGATCATAAGAGGAATACTTTCAATCATTCACTATTTATTGTAATGTAGGCTCCAAGTCTTTTGTGGATGAATTTTATAAGGAGGAGTATGTTCTTTGTTTTTGCCAAGTAAGACTCTTGAATACTATCAAATGCTTATTCTACTATGTTGAAGTAATCTTTTATTTTTCTTACTCTGTTTATATGTTAAATTTTATAGATTAATGTTTCCAATATTAAACCAGACTTACATTTCTGGTCTGAAAAAATTGATTGTGATATATTAAATGATTTTTATATATTGTTTAACTAAATTTGGAAAATTTCATTGAACATATTTATTTTCCTTAAAATGAGGGTTATTGGTATGTAGTTTTGGGGCTTCCTCTCCTCCCCACCCTGTCTAGGGTTTTTTTCTGGCAATGCTGGATTTATAATATAAATTAGGAAGTATTTTCTCCTTTTCAATTTTCTAGGAAGTTTATTTTAGAATTTGTATTATTTATTTCCTAAATATTTCATAGAATTCACAAGTCAAGCACCAATATTTTTGGGATTTTTCTTTGTTGGAACGTTTTCAACTAGAAATCCAATAATTTTCATAGATAGTAATCAAGTTTCCACAAGTGAACTTTGTTAGTTTATGCTGTTCAAAGAATTTGTTGATATCCTCTGAGTTGTCAAAATAATTGACATAAATAGGTTTATAATAATTATATGATTATTTTAATGTCCATAATACCTTCTCTCATTTATGGTATAAACATTTGTGCTTTCTCCTTTAAAAAATTGAGTCTAGTAGAATTTTATCAATTTTATTGCTGCTTTTCAAAGAATAAGCTTTTGTTTCATTGGTTTTTTTCTTTTTAATGCACAGAATTCTGTTTTTTCATTACTATTTTTCTCCTGCTTTTATGGATTTTAAATTACTTTTCTTTTTTCTATTCCTTTTTTTATTTTTTTAGATGAAAGCTTAGGTTATTATTTTTTTCTGCTCTTATATGGAGTTTATTATTATTATTTTTAAAATTTATAATAGTTTATTGTCAAATTGGTTTCCATAAGCTTGGGTTATCAAATAAGACCCGCCCCTCTTTTCTTTTCTTTTCTTTTCTTTTCTTTTCTTTTCTTTTCTTTTCTTTTCTTTTCCTTTCCTTTTAGTTTTAGAGACAGAGAGAGAAAGTGTGAGCAGGGGAAGAAGGGCCAAGGGAGAACGAAAGAAAGAGAACAGAGAGAGAGAGAGACAGAGAGAGAGAGTCTTAAGGAGGTTCCACATTCAGGATGGAGCCCCACAAGCTCCATCCCATGACCCTGGGCTCATGACATGAGGTGAAACTGAGTCAGATGCTCAACCAACTAAGCCACCCAGGCACCCCTATTTTTTTCTTTCTTTTCTAATGCAGACATTCCACAATTTATGATAGTTCAACTTATGATTTTTTTTTTACCTTATAGTGATCCAAAAGTAATACACACTCAATAGAAACTGTACTTTACATTTTTAGTTTTGACCCCCCCCCCCCCGCCCGCCAGGCTAGCAGTACGCAGTACAATACTCTCCCATGACTCTTCCATGGGAGCCAGTGGAAGCTCTCAGTCATCTATGCAATCATGAGGGTGAACAATCAGTACACTTAAAACGATTCTGTACCCATGGACCCTTCTGTTTTTCACGTTCAGTGTAGTATTCAATAAATTACATGAGATATTCAGCACTTTATTGGAAAATAAGCTTTGTGTTAGATGAGTTTGCTAATTGTAGGTGATTGTCTGTTCTGGGCAAGTCTAAGGTAGGCTAGCCTGGGCTATGATGTTCAGTAGGTTAGATGTATTAAAATCAACTCCAACTTAAAGTATTTTCACCTTACTATGGGTCTATAAGGATGTAACCCCATTGTAGGGCAAGGAAGGTCTGTAGAGGCATTTCTTGCCATAGTTTTCTGTAAGAGCTATTTCAGATGCATCACATGAATTTGATGTCATCATTTTATGTTCATTCAGTTCTATTTTCTCAATTATTTTCATATATATTCTCTAATCCTGTATTATTTTTATTGGGTTAATTGGTTTCCAAATACTTTGGAGTTTTTCAGCTTTCTTTATTTTATTGATTTTGATTTTTACTTTCATTTAGTTGCTGTCAGAGAACATGTTATGTACGATTCAAATCCTTTTAAACTTATTGAAACTTGTTCTGTAGCCCAGAATATAGTCTACCTTGGTAAATATAATGAGGAACTTAAAAAGAAGATAGAGTGTTATATTGATTTTGAATGCAATGTTCTATAATTATCAATTAGATTAAATTAGTATTACTCAAGTCTTCTACATTTTTTATTTTCTGTGCACTTTTCTATTAATTATTGAAAAAGGGGTATGAGATTATGGAAACATCATTGGATTTTATCTATTTCTCCCTCCATTTTTATAATACTTGGTTCTTGATTTTGAAACTCTGTTATTAGTACATCATCATTTAGGGGATTTTTACATCCTTTTAATGAACTGACCTTTTTGTCATTATGGAATGAATTTCCTTATTGCTAGTAATATTATTTTTCTCTAGAATCTAATGATGCTAATATACCACTATGGCTTTCTTTTAATTAGCATAAGTGTTATATATTTTCTCACTTTTTTCATTTAGATGCATTTGTGTTTGAATTTTAATTTCTTTCCTGAAAGGAGCATATAGTTGGATCTTGTTCTTTCATAGGCTAATTTGATAATTTCTGCCATTTAGCTATAATCTTTAACTCATTTACACTTAATATGATTATTAGATGTGTTTAAAGCTAATATCTTGTCATTTATTGTCTATTTGTCCATCTAGTGTTTCTTCTCTTTCCCTATTTAGCATTATTTTTACGAATGGTATGTCTTTTGTTACTGTCTTCAAATCTTGTGTCTTTATTAGCTATCACTATTTTTAAGGACCTTATTTTTTTAAAGTTTTAAATTTACTGAATAATTGCAGATATATTAGTTTCTATATGCCCTCCACCTAATTTGTCTTATTATTAACTTCTCTTGAGACTTTGACCTATGGTCTATTTAAAAGTGTATTGCTTAACTTCAAGTATTTTGTGATTGTTCAGCTATCTCTCTGTTATTGATTTCTAGTTTAAATCTGTTGTGGTCTTAGAACATACTTTGTAAGACTTCTGTCCTTTTAAATTGATTTAGGAGTGTTTTATGGCCCAGAATGTGGTCTATCTTGGTAAATACTCCATGTGAACTTGAGACGAATGTGGATTCTGCAGTTGTTGGATAGCGTAGTCTATAAATGTCAATTAGGTCCAGGTGATTAATGGTGTAGCTCAGCTCAACTATGTTCTCACTGATTTTCTGCCTTGCCAGATCTATCAATTATATTATGAGAGGTTGTTGTAGCCTCCAACTCTAATAGTGGATTTGTTTATATCTCCTGGAAAATCTATCACTTTTTGTCCCTCCTATTGTGGCATGCTTATGGTGCATACATCCTGATAATCGTTGTCTTAGTGGAGAATTGACTCCTGTAGCATTGTATACTGTCCCTCTTTATCCCTGAAAGTTCTCCTTGTTCTGAATCTGTTTTAGTTAAAATTAATATAGCTGCTCTAGATTTCTTTTTAGTGTATTTGCATGAAGTATCTCTCTCTATTTGTTTACTTTTAATCTATCTTTTAGTCTATATACAAAGTGGGTTTCTTCTAGATAACATGTTCTTTATTCCACTCCAGAAGTCCCTGTCTTTTAATTACTATACTAAAAACATTCACATTTAAAATAATTTTAATATAGTCAGATTAATGTCTGCCTTCTCTGTAATTTTTTCTTCTTTGTTACTCTTGTTCCTAATTCCATTTTATCCTCCCCTTTCTTCCTGTCTTTTCTGGTTTTCATTCAACATTCTATATAATTCCATTCTTTCTCTTCTTTCAGCACATCAGTTATACTTATTTATTTAAAAAATTTGTTTTAGTGGTTGTCCTAACTATTCAATGCACATTTACAACTAATCAGAATCCACTTTTAAATAACAGTGTACTGCCTCATGTATAATTTAGGTACCTTAAAAATGAGTGCTCCATTATTTATAACACTGTATCCATTTCACTTATCTATGGTATAATCATACAATATTTTGTTGGTATTATTATTTTGAACAACTATTATATTAATTAAAAATAAAAGAAATAAAATATTTTATTATGCATCCATCTACTTCCACAATTTCTCTTTCTCTATATAGATCTGAGTTTATGATTTATACCGTTTTCTTCTTCTTAAAAAACATTTTTAACACTTCTAACAAGTCAAGTCACCTGATGAAGTCTTTTTCTTTCACTTATAAAGACTAATTCTGCTGGATATAGAACTCTCTGTTGGTATTTCTCTTTCAACACTTTAAATATTTCACTCTAATCTTTTTATTTTTCCCTACCTGGTTTCTGACAAAATTTCTGGTTATCTTTTTATTTTGTTCCTCCATAGAGGAGTGTTTTCTGGCTTCATGTAAGATATTCCTTTGTTTTTTGATTTTTTGCAGTTTAAATATGATTGTTTTGTGGATAAATTTTTTGGTATTTATCCTGTTTGATTTTTTCTGAAAATTTTCCTGCATCTGTGATTTGTGCCTAATATTGTTTTGAAAATTTTGGGCCATTATTACTTCAAATATTTTTAAACTTCTTTTCTTTCAGCATTCCAACTGTATTTATATTATTCTTTTAAATATTTTTGGACAGTTCTTGAATATTCTGGTCTGTCTTTTTTTTTCCCTTTGTGTTTAAATTTTGGAAATTTCTATTGACCTGTCTTCAACTCACTGATTGTTTCCTTTTCTCTGTCCACGCTATTGATAAGCCTATCAAAGACATTCTTCATTTCTATTAGTTTGTTTTCAATTTCTTGCATTTTTTCCTTTTCTTTTCTTTCTGCTAACATTATCATATGTTCTTTCATGCTGTCTACATTTTCTTTTGGATCCCTGGGTAACATATTATTCATGGTATTATATATTCTTTGACAATTTAAAAATCTGTATTATAACTGAAACCATTTTGATGTCTACCTTGTCTTGTTATTTTTTTCTTACCTTCTAACATGTCTTGTAATTTGGTTTTTGAATGCTAAATATACTCAACTGGTAATAATAACTGAGATAAATAAGCTTTTCCTGTGAGGTTTTATGTTTATCCGGCTAGAAGTTGTGTTGTTGGCGAAAAGGAGTGTTTTTTGTTGATATGCCTATAGTTGTCTGAGGCTTTATTTTTCTTTTGTGTCCTCATTTGGTTTCTTTCCTGTGGTGTTTTTGTGTCCCTAAGGACTCCTAAAATAGAGTCTGGGGGCTCCTGGGTAGCTTAGCTAAGCACCTGACTTTGGGTCAGGTCATGATCTCACAGTTCGAGAGTCTGAGACTCATGTTGAGCTCTGTGCTGACAGCTTGAATAAAGCCTGGAGTCTGCTTTGGATTCTGTGTCTCCCTCTCTCTGCCCCTTCCCTGCTCATGCTTAGTCTCTTTCTCTTTTCCTCAAAAGTGAATAAATGTTAAAAAAACAAAAAATAAATTAAAAAAATAAAATAGAGCCTGTACTGTATGGCTCTTTAGCCAATAATCCATTGTTTTTATATTGGAGGACTGTTGGTACAATTGCAAAATATGGGGGATGGAAGTCTTCCATAATCTCATGATTAAATCTCAGTCTGTTACAGTACCTCTATCTCTGCACTGAGACATTCACAAATATTTTTTAGTTATTGTTTTCCTTCTTCTTCATCTTTTCCTCCTCCTCCTCTTCTTCCTCTTCCTGTTCCTCTTTCATTGTGGTCTACAAATCTTGCATATAAGACAGGGAAGGTAAAGGGGGCTGAAGTCTGGTAATTGCCCACCTTCCATATAAATAGGTTCTGGTAAAATCTTTTCTCCTTTAGAGAACTTTATTATGTAGAATACTCTTAGCCTTTTTCTTTTTTTAATAGTTTTCTATCCCCTTCCACTCTCCCTTCTTTTTCAGGAACTCTATTTACCTTTATCTTAGTAGAAGTTTTCCCAAAGATTGGTGATGCTTTGCTCATTTATTTGTAGTATTCAGCTGTAGACTTACAGGGAAACCTCTGGAGATAACTGAGGCTCTGCTCTTTCCTTCCTTGCCATCTCTTCAGAGATTTTTCCTTTCTGGCTTACAAATTCAAACTATTTTTAACTTTTGAACCCTCAGCTCAGTCTTTTTAACTCAGGGAAAACACTAGGTTCTATTGGCTTGCGAAGTTTCTCCAGTACACTAGTGACTTCTATAGTATGACTTACCTAATTTATTGTCTTCTATCAAGGATTGCTCTGCTATAAGCACTGCTGTACAATGTCTGAGAACTTCCAGTTAATAAAGTTCATTTACTTTCCAGCTGTTTATGAAGGAGATAAATTTAATCCATCTTGGCTAGAAATAGAACATAGGTCTCTACATCTTTAAGAACACCAGATGGGTGTGTGTGTGTGTGTGTGTGTGTGTGAGAGAGAGAGAGAGAGAGAGACAGAGAGAGAGAGAGAGAGAGACTGTTTGATCATCATATATGCTAGAATCACTACCTCCAAGATATTATTTGCTTTAGAATTATTATTTTGCCAACCAATTCATATTTGATTTGGTGGATTTTACTTTTATATGTAAAGTTCTGTAAGAAGTTCTCTTTTACAGATGTTTAATACATACTAGTCTGACGTTTATTCGTTCTTAATAATTTAGCTCTCTTTTATTTATGTTGGTTAATAACACAGTTATTAACTGTGGTTATGACACTGGTTAATAATTAGAATATAGCACATGTTTATATTCTATTTTATGAATATAGCAAAATTCATTAAGCTATTCTGTTGATAGGCCTTTGGATTCTACCTCCAGTTCACTAATATTTTGTTATTACCAGTAGCGCTGCTCAATGTTTTTTCCTACATCTCTTGGTATACAATTGAAAGAATTTCCCTTGAAATACATATCTAAGTGTAAAACATCTGTGCTGTATATAAGAATATACACATGACAAATGTTTTTCTAAAGTGATTGTGTCAACTTCACATCCACCAAAAATGGATATGAGATACTGTTAATTGCACACTCTCAAATGCTTGAAATTTTCATATTTCTAAACATTTAGCATTGGATGTAAGATGGTATTTCATTGTAATCTGAATTTTTATCTCCGTGATCACTAATTAGATTAAATATACCTCAATATATTTATAGGATCTTTATGTTTCATTTTCTGTTAAAAATATTTTCATTTATTTTGCTAATTTTCTATTGGATTTTGTCCTTTGTTGGCCCTTTTGAGAAATTTCTAGCATCCCCCTGCCTTTTCAGGTGTCTTTTAATGAATATAAGTTCTTTATATAAATGTAGTCAAATAATCAATCTATTTGTTTACAACTGGTGCTACATAATTAGTACTAATCAAAAAACATATATCTACCTATATTATCTACTAAAAGTTCTGAAGACTAACTAAGCATCAACATACATGCTTAGTTAATTTCTCTCTACTGTATAAAGTAAGGATTTAATTTTCCTTCTTTTTTCTAATTCTGGAAACAGGACCAATTTTTAGGTGTATTTATTGAATATTCTTTAATTTCCTTATTGTTTTGCCATGCTCTAATTGCAGCAAACAGATTCTAATACTTTTAGGTGTGTCTCAGTGGTATCTATTATTTCTTCAATTGCGTGTTGTTACATCAGTACCAGATTTGTTCACACCTTATAATTTCATAATATGCCCTAATATTTGGAAATAAAAATTTGCCTTCCTTATTCTTCAGTAAAAGTAGCTAGTGAATTTTTAGCTCTTCATTCTTTTAAATATATAAAAACCTATACTGATTTTTATTGAAATTATTTTAAATCTATAGATCAGTTCAAGGAGAATCAACAATTTAAAAATACACTTGTTTCTCTTCACATTCAAGTGATATGTATTTATTTAATAATTTAATGGTTTTCAATAAAGTAGTATGCTTTGATCATATAAATTTTGGTCATTTAAAAAATTATTTCTAGATACTTTGACAGTGTGCTATTACAAATGGTTTCCTCTAATTATTTAAAAATTTTAAAGTTATTTATTTTTTTATTTTGAAAGAGAGCACATGTGGGGGGAAAGCAGAAAGAGAAGGAGAGAGAGAGAATCTCATGTAGGCTACACACACTGACAGCACAGAGCCTGATGCAGGGCTCGAACCCATGAACCATGAGATCATAACCTGAGCCAAAACCAAGAGTTGGGCACTTAACTGACTAAGCCATCCAAGTGCCCCTGTTTCTTTCAAAATATATTTCTAATTTGTTGATGGTAATTTTGTAAATATCAATGTTTTAAATATAAAAAATATTTTAAATATTAAAAAGATTTATGCCAGGTATAAAAATTAATGTAAAGAAAAATGTAATTAAAAATATCACTGACAAAATAAATACTTAGAATAAAAGGTAGTTTTCTGGAAGTGGATCAAGTCTGTGTTTATTTTGCCTCAATGATTCCTTGCCATATGTAATTAATTTTTACATTAGATAAAAGTCTCTTTCTTGTTGGAATTCCCAGCTCCATTCTTTCACTCAAGCCTCCCATATTTACTGATATTATATGTCAGATTGTCATAAGCATTGAGGATATATAAACATATAAAGCAGAAAGAATACTCATACTTAGACAATTGACATTCGAGAGAGAGACAAAAATTAAACACACAGACTCATACACACAATATGGTGTTAGCTTTTAACATTATACTAAGGGGAAATAATAAAAAACAGTTTATACTGCTGCATAGTTATCAGAGAAAAATCTCTCTGAGGAAGTAAAATTGAGGTAGATATATGAAAGAAATAAGGAAGTAATCCATCAGATAATCTGGGATAATAATTTCAGGCAGAAGGAACAGAAATGACAAAACCCCTGAGGAAAGAAAGACCTCACCATTTATAGTCCACATTAGAAAGGGCCGTGCAGTTAGCGATCACAGCAAAAGAGAGAGTGGGGAAAGAGGAGTTGGGAAATATGGGTAGGGCTAAGTCTCTGTAGGATCTGGCCTATTTCAGCTAAGATAATTAATTAATTTCTGAATAATATATTTGCCTCCTTAATAACTAGGTTTCTTTCAAGGTGTCTTTTTATTTCTAATAGTTTTTTAATTAAAAGTTTTGATACAATGTTATTTTGAGCATATAGTTTTATAATTGTCATATCATTCTGGAGAGGATTTTCCATTATGACAGTATTAATCATGGGCATTTTTTTCTCTAATTATTCATTACTTGATTTTTTTGCTTTATCTTATGTTAACACTCCAATTCTTTAAAATATTTCAAAAGTTGCCAATATGAAAGTTTTTTAATAACTATTTAAAAATCTTTTTAATTTAATTTTTGCTTTGTCTCTTATGGAGAATATATGGCCATAGTTTTTTACCCAAAACATATGAGTTTTTATTTCATCAAATTTCATTTCAACCTATTATCATAATTCATTGATTTGAATTTATGCTGCCATCTTTTTTTGCTATGTATCATGATTTATATTTTTGCCTCATTTGCCAAATTTAACTGTTAAATCCCTCATTTGGTGATTTTGAATCTCTACCCTGCTTTTTATTCTGTTACTAACTTTAATTTTTTTTTCATTTTTATTCTTCCTTTCTTAAATTTAAAGGCAATGTCTTTAATGTGTTTTGTTTTTTATTCTCAGTCACGTGATAAGCTACTTTCAATTTACTTATATCCACATTATTTTTGCTTTTTCATTTGAGATTTTTGAGTAATTTCTCTAAATATCCTGCATCATATTTTAAAGATAATACTAATACTTTTAGTCTTTCCTAGTTCTGTAATACTCTTTCTTTATTATTCACCAATTTAAATTGTATGTTTTCTAAATAATAACAATAATAATAATAATAACAATAATAATACACTGTATGTATTCTTTATATTGCAGAAATCTATTTGGGGATGACTTCATAGGCTCTTTTTGTCCAGTTAGGGAGTATTAGAGCCTTAACATAAACGACAAGTCCTCTAGAATGGGACTTACCATAACATTCTCATTGTATCATAAAAATGAAAGCACTAAATGTCTAATTCTAGACATTTGGTTAAATAAGCTATACACACACCAACAAATAATGAAATGAAAGCTTTTAAATGAGGATGTATGTCTTTATTTTATCACAAATCCTTACTTATAGTAAACACATGTGTATAATGTTTTATAATGCCTTTTATAAGTAATTTCAAAAAAAAAGTCCAGAAAGACTTAATACAACATATTACTATTGACCATCTCATGGTAATAGCAGGTAATTGAAATATTTATAATTGACATTCTGTACTGTTTTTATTTTCATAATACTTTTCATATTTCCATAATACAAAAAGAATAAATAAGTACAAATTAAATCCAAGTAATGCAAATAATATTATTTCTCTTTGAGTAAGATCATTTAATTACTTTGGTTTTATGTTTCAATTTCATAGCAACATAAAAAAACTCAACATGAAGTTATTGGTTTTGAAAATGTTGAAAAGGAGTTAAGAACTAAAAAATCAGCCTTTCCATGCTGAAAAAGGCTGGAAACTGACGCTCCCCTGCCGCCCATAGAATGAACACAACCTTGACAACACCTTGATTTTCAGCCTAGTGACACCTATTTAGGACTCTGACATCCAGGATAATAGTATCATAAATTTCTGTTGTTTTTAGATGCTCAATCAGTCCCATGGAAACCAATACAGCAAATAAATTAGAAATTTTTTTTCTTTTTTCTTTTCTTTTTTTTTCCATAATATTTTATTGTCAAATTGTTTTCCATACAACACCCAGTGCTCTTCCCCTTAAGTGCCCTCCACCATCACCACTCCATCTTTTCCCCCCTTCAACTCTCAGTTCATTTTCAGCATTCAATAGTCTCTCAAGTTTTTCATCCCTCTCTCTCCCCAACTCTCTCTCCTTCCTCCGCTTCCCCTGGTTCTCCATTAGGTCTCTCCTGTTTTCCTGCTACACCTATGAGTGCAAACATATGGTTTCTGTCCTTCTCTGCCTGGCTTACTTCACTCAGCATGACACCCTCAAGGTCCATCCACTTTCCTACAAAGGGCCATATGTCATTCCCTCTCATTGCCATATAGTACTCCATCGTGAATATATACCACATCTTCTTGATCCATTCGTCAGGTGATGGACATTTAGGCTCCTTCCATGTTTTGGCTATTGTTGACATTGCTGCTATGAACATTGGGGTACATGTGCTCCTATGCATCAGCATTTCTGTCTCTCTTGGGTAGATCCCCAGCAATGCTATTGCTGGGTCATAAGGGAGTTCTA